>JAGFPH010003064.1:79923-93340 GCA_018207615.1 Philaenus spumarius
TTTCCCAACGTGAGGCTTCTCACATAATACAAAAATTCATATTATAACGTGAGCAAACTAGGCCCTAGGCCTAAATCGATATTGAAATATTAAACTTTAATTTAGGCCTGACTTATTTCTGAGGCATAGCGTTGAGATTATGGTTAATCCTTTAAACTGTATTTTTATTACAGGTAAGCCTAATGTTGTATATACCCTTTATTTAGTTGTTTAATGTTATAGGCCTAACCTCAAAACTCAATATTCCAATATTTATTATTGAAATCATAGCCCTGCTTATAATCGAGCTTTAGCTCGGTCTCCTGGTACTTAAAATAAATTCAAATTCATAATAACAAAAGATTAAAGCCAAAGGGTGACTAAAAAAGCCCAAAATTAAGACAAAATAGTCGTTTCCAATGTGAACAGAGTCTTTATTAATAATTTTGAAGAATTAACTAAAATTGTGTTAGTTGAATACGTACAGACGATGACGTAAGCTTTAGCGACAAGATCGAGCCAAAAACTTGCAGGATCAGACAGGCATAGACTTGTCCAGTCTTGTCTAAATTTGGTTGAAATGATTTAACATTGAAAAGATAGTGGTTTGTAATATTATTAAAAAAGTTGTTATTATTAGATTTATGTTGAAAGGAGAGTTAAATAAGCAAGGAGTAATAAAAATAATTTTGTTATGATAATTTGTTAAAAAGTTATAGACAAAAATGTAAGCGTAAACAAATTGAATTGGCAGAATTTGAATAAAATCCAAAAACAAAGTAGAGTCATTTGTAGAGTTAAAAAGGGTTAAGAAAATAAAGTAATAAAAAATATAAAGTTATAAAGTTGAATAGCTAAAAAATAAAGTTTAAAGTCATTCTTGGGCATAAAAGGGCCAATAACTCATAAAGTTCAAATGTAATTAAATCACAAAAAATAGGATTTAATAGAGTCAATAATAGGGCATAATCAAGCCAAAGTTCAAAATAAATAAATAAGTAGTTTAGTAAAAATAAAATAAATTAATAAGAAACTTTATTAATTCAAAATAAATACAAGGGAGAATAATAGAAGGGAAATATTGATAAAATAGGGTATATATATGTGTAGTAAATTGTAATGCCATGTGAGATATGAAAAGAGCTTTAAAGGGGGGGAATGAAACGTTGAAAACCAAACGAAGGCAATTAGAGAAACAAAAAGCTGAATAACTAAACAACCAAACAAGCTAATAAAAATCCAACACCAGATCAGCGCGTTTCAAGATCAACTGAAGAAGATACAAGCAAGAAAAAAGTGGAAAATTTCAAATTTACGGGAAATAAATTTCAAAATTTAAACAAAACTAACGAAGTCCATAAATCAAGAATGAAGAGGAGTAGAAACGCCATTCGAATTCCAGAGGAACCAGAAAACGTCAACCAATCCATAGAAGTCAACAAAATAAAAATCCGACCACGCAAAAAGAAGTTATAGAGTTTGGATGAAATCAAAGCCAAAATTGCAAATCGACAAGATCAGACATGAACTCAAGACCAAAGCACCTAGAAGGAAGTTACGTCATAGGAAGTACTACGTACAACGAAACAGAGCATATACCGTAATTCAATAAATGAAGATAATTAAATTAGGCCTAATCGACAGGAAATAAAGGCACTAAAATTCATCAAATAAATCAGGGAATATATTAAAACCAAAAAATATATTTCTAAAGCAAGAAATCAGAATTTCTTGTCACCTAGAGGAAGATGCTCGTTTGACAAGAAACAAGTTGAGGAAAGAAGCGTGCATCCCCTCTAACATCAGTTTAGGACGAACCGCCAACGAGTAAACATCTGACCGAGCTCCGAGAGTACTTAGAGAAAGTCGAAGGGTGACTAGTTACGGTGTGCGTTACGTACTAGCTCCGGCCTAAAGCAAAGTTTGGTCGTGATAATTTCGGGAGAAGAATATCCATATAAACGGCCTATCTTGCCAAAAGATACTACAATAAACCAGGAGAGGACAACTCTAATAAAGTCAAGGAGAAGACAACACTGTAAACCGAAGAAACCATTCTGGGGACCAAGGAGAACAACTTTAAAGTGCTTCAAACCAACAGAAAGGATTACGCGTCGAACTTCTTGTGTTCTGTAAGTGGCAAACAATCATTGTTACTTATAATTTTAAATAAATCCCTTTTTGCAAAATAATAAATCAATAAAATAAAATTAAATAAATAAATTCAAGTAGATTCTGGGGAAATTGAATAAAGTAAACTCGTTTAGTAAATTTCATTACTCACAATGGCAAATCGTTGTATGTAAATAATAGAATCATTAATATAAAAATTTTAATTAATAAATTAATTAATCACTTTGCTACTTTTCAACATACATAAATATTAATCAAATTTCATTGTGTTTTTTGAAAATAATAAGTTGTTGTTTCAAAATCAATGCATTTATGTTTTAATCAATAAATTGTTTTGTGTTTTCAATAGAAAATTTTGAATAATCCTAAAACCATTCAGTGCTCTAGTGTAATTAAGTCAGCAGGTGAGTTATTCACGGATCACTACAAATTTAACTCCAAAGGGAACGGTTCCGAAAAAGAGTCTAGAATTGAGCTAGTGTACTACACAAAAGACAAAAAAGGTCTTATTAAAATAAATTTTAAAAACTTAAGAATTGGAAACAAAAGGTTTTCCTTTTCTTGCCCTCGCCAAACCTCTCAAATTGTTCTAACGGGGTAGTACTAGGGAACAACATCAAATAAGGCCTGAAAACACTTGGGTGTTATTTGATGAGGGAAAGTTTTAAAGTTAACAGAAAAGGTGGCTTACAAAGCCAATTAAATTCAACAACAAAAGGTTGTATTTATTAAATCAGTAAAGCGGAGGGAGGTTTGCGCGTGGCAGTGTGTACCAAATCTGACTTAAAATGCCACGATTAGAGTACGAACACAACACATATAATTTTTAAAGACACTCCAAAACGTGTTCTGGGGACGATGATCGGTGCTCATTGACTACTCCCGACCTTAAGTCTTAGCAGAAGGGTCACTGCAATAGCTCATCTTTCCTATGAAAATTTGCTAAGAAGACTATTTACATTATGTTAATCAGTAAAGCCAAATAATCTACCAGAGAAAATGTGTTCTCAAACAGACATTTCTGATATTACCTCAATAACAAACTTACAAAGTATTCTTCTTGGTAAACAGAAACATTTCTTACATATTCCGAATATTTTTTTTAATCTTATAAGTAAATGGGTTACATACAGTACTCCTGCAAATGTTTATAAAAACCTTTTGTCCACTCTTCAAATTTCTGCAAAAAAAGTATTGGAAATCTGTGTTTCTAATTAAGGGTCTGCTCCAGTAAACGAGAAGCAACCGGAAACCCAACCGCTTCTCACTATATCCCTATCTAAACAGTGCAATTTCTTGCAGCTGAACGCTTTGACATTGCCTCATTTCAAACCATTTTATAAGTCTATCTTTTGTAATTAATTGAGTGTTGAAAAAAAAACTGAATTATAAAATTTCGGATCCGGCTTGCAAATTATTTTTCATTATTAATTTTTTATTGTGTTAGGAAGAAAATTCAAACTTTGTACTTACAAAATGTTAATTATATAACAAATCAAAAGCATTTAAAAAATAAACGCTATCAGGAAACTGACACATATGTTCGCCCTCATTATAGGAACTTATAAAAAAATATTATTTAAACATATTAATATTAAAAATATTATTTTTAAGAGTAATTTTCCCATAAAAATCCATAAAATAATGGAAAAACCAACTTTTCTCATAAATGGCTCGAACGATTTTGATTAAAATTATATAGTTTATAGTACTTTAGGTCCCTAATAAACTATAAAATTTTAATCAAAATAGTTAAAGCCGTTTTTGAAAAAAGTTGATTTTTCCGTTATTTTAAGGGTTTTTATGGGAAAATTACCCTTAAAAAATCAAAAATTCACAAAATCGAAAAAAACGCCTGGAGATACCGTGGATTAGTACCTCCATACCAAATTTCATCAAAATCGGACGACTGGTTTAGGCTCTAGGTCTGATAACATCCACACACACACACACATCACTCCGAAAACCACTTTTTTAGGTTCAGGGAGACCCAAAACGGATATTTCCACCAAAAACTAAAACTCAAATATTTTTACGAATACAATCCTTTCTCCATATACTATGGTATAGGAGGAGAAAGTAAAATGTAAATTGCAAGACGGATGCGTATTGTGACTGTTCTTTAAATGAGACCTTGCAAACAATTTTATGATAAAAAGTAAACGAAATAAATGGTTTGAAATTTAACATTGTTCTTTGGGATAAAAATCCAAGTTGGCCGCCACTACAGCAGACCCTTAATGTACTCATATCCGCTCGACAGGCATCTATAGCAGATAACATTTATTTAAAATAAACGGTACCAGGAACTGGCACATACTTTCTCACAAATACATTTAAATTACTAAACAGATTCACTGTGACTTGTAGGGTGGGGTAGGAGAGTTTGTTTATTAAAGTTGGAGATTAACTAATAAATATTATTATTATTATTATCTAAAGAGAAAACTATTCGATCGATTTCGAAAAAATTTGCACCAAACACGTCAATTAGGTCTTCATAGATGCACGTAAAATGGTTTTGAAGTTTTTTTTAAACAACCCGTTTTATGGTCAAAAAACCCCCAAAAACAGTTATTATTATTATTAGCTAAACGAGAATTTTTAGAAAGATGCGGGTTTCTGTATATGGTAGGGCACATTAAAGGCTACAAATAAGCCAAATTTTATCAAAATCGTTAGAGCCGTTTTTTAGCTGTTCAACTGCATATCCACTAGTGCAAATAGTACTAAGTACATGACCAATTTCACCTAACCCAGAGATTGTAATAATTCATTATGAACTTTACATAATTTTCCTCATAATTTGGTTCTGGAAAATTTTAGATATGGCCAACTAGCAAGATATAAAATTTTTAGTTTTTAGCCAATAAATGGGTTATATCTTTTAAGTTGCACAAATTATTAAAAAAAAACCCGTTATGTTTGTCATTAAAAAACAAAATTTGTTGTAAAGTTTTCAAAATATTTAAAAAATGTTTAACAGCCGCCATATTGAAAATACGTTTTGGCTTTCTGTACGTGGATAAAAGATGTCATACCAAATATATATCCAAAATTTGAGTTCAATATATTTAATACGTTCAAAGATATTAAGTATTTTGTTAAAAAAACAAAATGGTGGATAACTGGAAAACGAAGCATTGCCGAACATATGTTTATATGAACTTTTTCTTTATTTTCACTAGTAGAACACGTCCTGAAAGTTTCCGTTTCATTCTGAATTACACTGTATAATTGAATCATCTTTGCAGGGGTACTTTTTATATAATTATAAGTAATTATTTCAATTATTTAATTTGCTTCTTTAACTCTAAACATATTTTAAGCTAGGAAGATATTTTTTAAGTAAAGCATATTTTTTAATCGAAGTTCCTTAACGCGGGTTGCGGTAGGAGTTAACAAAAAGAAAATGTAGTGCGTAACGAAAAAAAGTGTTATTAATTGGTTGCTATGGCAATGAATGTAAACACATCAAAGATCAATTTAAATTAAGAGATGATCGGTTCCCTTCAGCGTAGTTCAGACATTATTGTCAAGCGCTGAAATATATTCAATAAACATAAAATGTTAATTCATCAGTCTAGGCCTAACCTAAAATTATTGTATGTATGTTGCCGTTAAGACAGGTAAAATAAATTAAACATACTCACATAATTTTAGGTTAGGCCTAAACTGATGAACCAACATTTTATGTTTATGGAATGTATTTAAAATGAACGGACATTTAACTGTGCTTACCATCTTATCTTTGATGTAATAATTAATTCTACACCATTATTATAATAACATTAAACGTATGGAAACAGTAAATATTTGTATAAAAAACAATCTAATAATAAACGGCAATTGAAAGATTAAAATTATGTGTATATGTTGCCGTTAAGGCTGGTAAAAGAATTGAAGAAAAGGCGTGGTAAACTTCGTTCCTGATGGGGGGTCCCACAACTGCACACATTTTACTTTTTTATTGCTGTATTAATCTGATACAAGAATAATAATTGGTTTCATAATTTCTATTAAAACGGCCTACTTTGAGTTATAAATTTTTTCTAATTGAATATATTATTGGTCGCTGTTGAAGATTTTTCTGAAGTTAACAAGTCCAATGAGTACAAATAAGTTTTCTTTCAATAAACATTCATTGATTGTAACTGTGTAGGTGTATTAAATAATAATTCGAAGACGCGTAGAACCGCTGATGCGACTTGAGCGCATTTCCAAAATTAACTTTATGTTTTAGGATTTCAACCAACAATTTGGGAAATTAGTCTACTCACGAAGGTACTGAATAGCTGCCTGCTGTACGATTTATAATTAGTAGAATTTGTTTGCACCTTAGCCTCCAGTCCAGGCTAACGTGTTGCTTCGATTCACTCGCAAAGGAAAAACTCACTTTGCAAGTTAAATTTCGACCTTGCGGCTTCACAATATGTACTTCTTCACTTTGTTCGCAGTGGAACAGGCGAGTTTGCATCCCAGTCCAGAAACTGCCCCACGGTAAAATCCCTTACGCATAAATTGAAGACACCAAATATGTAAATTATAACGACCATAAACAAAACACATGGCCTAAAATGATAGAAAATGTTCGCTAAAAATGTTTAATTGTCTTAATAAATGTGGAACAATAACGACTATTGATGAAATCTAACAAAAATATTGATAACGTTGTCAAACTGAACATTACATATATTTTTGCAACATAAAAAAAAACTTGAACTTAACTAACTTAAACTCTCAAATCACAACACGTTTTCAGTTTGCAAACATGCGGAAGTTGAGCATTTCTTGTTTTAACGCTGATCTGCATCAGTAACTTAACTATAGGTTTGAAACTAAATCATTCAGTTGTTTTTACATAAAACAAAAAAGTAATATACTATACATAAGAAGTAAAATTTATGGTGAATACAAAATTATACATTTGATATACTTATACTTTGTACGGCAATATAAAAAACCAAAGCATTCCCGTCGCTCAAATAAACTTACTTAATATGTCAAAATCGCATGATCGGTCCGAGTAATTATTACAATACAAAAATAATTCGATCACAAAGCTGAACCGCTGACGAGAGTTGAGCGAATTTATAAAATTGAGTTTCTGTTTTAGGGTTTCAACCATTTGAGAAATCGGTCTATCCACGAAGCTGCCTGCGCGTACGAATTAGTAGAATTTGTTTCCACTCGGCCTCCAGCCCCAGCTTACACGCTGCTTTGTTTTTGCAAGTCGACCTTGCGACCTCCTATTGTAGACTGTTTAGCTTCACTCGCAGCGGACAAACTCGCTTCGAGAGGTAAAAAATACCGGGTGCTTTTTACGTTCGGGGAACCAGATAAGGTCGTGTAAAAAATTCAAAATGTCCAGAATAATGTCCTATGGTTATTTCTTTAGATAAAACCCCAAAAAAGTTTTGTTCTAGTACGAAAAATCTGAAGAAATTATCATTTCCAACCAAAAAACGTGCTTCTTGTTGTTGGATGTTTTAGGCTAACGAACTTGTCCAAGCTACTTAAAAAAAACATCGTGAGTACCAAATCGGACACCCGAAAACATGTTCTGCGGACCATGATCGATGCCCATTTACCACTAAGGTACCTAAGGTATAAGAGTATATTCGCTAATAACTAAGTACCATAACCTCTAAACCGTACACTTCTCGACACACTCAAATACTCTGATTTTCAAATAAGTTTCTAATGACGCATTGATCATATTTTAAAAAAATGTTTGTTGTACAGTTGCCATCATTCGTGTATAACAATGATGCAAAACGAGGATTTGTGTTTAGTTTTTATTTAAAATGGAGTTCTGCCAAGTACATCCGGTCATTAGTGTAAATCGTATTTTAAAACAGTTGATCCTACGGAACCTTTATGTAAAATCGCTCCCACTTCTGTTTTTTAAGATAAAAAGTCTATTTGACTTCTTGTTTATCCGCCTTTCTTAGCTTTGTCTTTTCTTTGCCCGACACGTTTCGGGTAGAACCCATCTTCAGAAGCTTTGTTTGCTAAAGCTTTGATTAGCAAACAAAGCTTCTGAAGATGGGGTCTACCTGAAGACGACCTGATGGCGTCAGGCGAAGAAAAAACAAAGCTAAGAAAGGCGGATAAACAAGAAGACAAATGTTTCAAGCATCTTAGCGGAAATAATAACAAATGCAGTGATTATACAAAGTCTAATTTCACTACTCTACATGTCGTGCGTGACCGTTAGAACACATCTTTAAACATACTAGAAGGAAAAATAAAACACAATTTGACGCTCAACATATTTCTAATTTTCAATACCGTGTCACTTTGTGAACACAAATAACAATAACAACAGAAAACTACAAAGATCACATAGATAACAATTTCAAACAATAAACCATCTATTTATAAAGCTTTCGTCCTTTAATATCTTTTACACTTTGTTGATATTGTCTTTTTAAGCTGGGCACAGATTATACGCAAACGAACATCGGTTAACCAATGTCTGTTTACCTTCCGTTGACCCAACTTCAACGACAATTACTGAAAGAAACAAAGTGTTAACAACAAAAATTTTCATCTATAAAAAAAGAAATGGTTGTGAATCCACCGTGTGAACTAGTTAAGGTCTCAGCCAAATTTTATTCGACTGATATTTGTATTTATTCCAGCCGTAGTCTTTGGGTTTTGTTTATGATGGTTTGCGGAAGTTCTTGCCGGCGAACTTGGCATTGGCGCCCAACTCTTCTTCAATACGGAGGATCTGGTTGTACTTAGCCAATCTCTCGGAACGGCAAGGGGCTCCAGTTTTGATCTTTAACAGAAATATTTGTTTAGAATTAATTAAAAAAAAAAAATAGTATTTACAATAAGGTGTACAATAAGGAAAGTGCCAAACTTCGGGGAATGGTTCTATAGGTCAAAATAAGAAAAAAAAAGTTCATTTAAACCACGGACCCGAAAACGCTTTGTTTTCTAGACATCCGCCATTTTGTTTTTTTGTACAAAATAATTCTTATCTAGAGAACGGTTTCACTGATTGAGTTCAAACTTGACATGAATTTAACCTAACAATGATATATCTCAAGAAAAATAAGCGATTAAATCCAATCATGAGTTTAAAAATGGCAGCTGTTAATCAAACCTAAATTATTCAAAAAACCGGAATTTGAAAAAAAATTGTCAAGACACCTTTTTTGTAGCCCTTTTGATTCCCTATCGGATGGTGTAACTGTCAAAACAATCGGATGAAGGATAATAATCAAGTTATGTGTAATAATTTGGTTTGTTCAACTCGGCATCCTATACCAAAACAGTAAACAGCAATATTGTATGTACATTAGCTGTCGTTGTCTTTAACTTAGCTATTATCCTTCATCCGATTGTTTTGAAAGTTACATCATCCGATACGGAATCAAAAGGGCTACAAAAAAGGTGTCTTGACATATTTTGTTAAAATGTACAGTTTTTGAGTAATTTAAGTTTAACATTTAAGCCGCTGTTTTGAAACGCATCATTTCATATAATCGCTTATTTTTCTCGAGTTAGATCATTGTTAGGTTTGAACTCAATCAGTCAAACTGTCCTCTAGATATGAATTATTTTGTACAAAAAAAAATAAAATGGCGAATAGCTAAAAACTTTTTTTCTTATTTTGATCCATAGAACCATTCCCTTTGGGACTTTACTTACGGGACTCCCTGTATAAACCTCATCACCTGAAATTACTTTTCCTCTTACCATACAGGGACTTCCAAAAGTGTCAGAATAGCTTTTCTTTTGTGCATACTTTAACTTTAAAAATATATAATTGGACAATTTTTGAAGACTGTACGAAGAAGAAAACAAATTTCAGGTGGTCGTAGTGTACAAAATGTATATTGTGATGTTTAAATTTCTTTACCTGATTTCAGCATTGATATACGGGCAGCAGATTACCCAAGTTTATAAAATTTATACAAAGCCTTCAAAAACGGCTCTATATATTTTTTAAACAAACACATGCAAAATAGTCATTCTGATACTTTCTGGATGCCCTGGGTTTAGTGCTTTCAGAAAATTACTTTGGGGGTCTACCAGACCATAAACATTTGTCGACTGCCTATAAAATCTGGGGTAAGTGCCGAAAAGGAAGTTTTGAGGAAAACGCAAAAAACTTCCTAAAAACTACCGTTTTCATTATTTATTTTCTGTTGTAGCCTTAAAAGGTGTCAAAAACTATTCTACAAACATTTCTCAAAGTTAAATTAGGAAATTAAATATTTAGCATTTTTAATAATACATTTTTACCTGTAAAAAATAAGAAAAGGGTTTTGTGCCAACTCTTATACCGGGCTAAGACCACTACTAAAATCTGTAAAAAGAGGGCTAAATGTAACTGGAGTAGTGTTAGGCACATACCCCACATTTTGACATTAAACAAGATATATTTATTTTTGACACTTAGCCCGGATTTTATAGTCAATCGACATTTAATTTCTTGAATTTTTGAAGACCTTAAATATACAGTGTTCATAAAGTCCCTTTAAACCCCTCCCCCCCTCATTATTTTTGTTACTGAAAATAAGTTAACAAAACTTTGTACGTATCTTGCCCCCTACATATGTTAAAAAACATATCTGACCCTCTATGATTTTGGGAGGGCTAAGGGGGTTAACAATTTCAAATATAGAGGTAGTTCATGGTAATACACCATTGGAAAGCTTATTAAAAGAGAAACACAATGGTGTAAACTAGAGCTTAATATCTTACTTCGTCTCAAAGTAATGGACAATAAAATCCTTTTTAAGGATGGCCTTTGGGGTTGTAACCCAAAGATTTTTAAATGTAAACACCCTTTGTTAAGTATAACTTTAAAGTTCTCCACGAAGTCTGCTCTTACCTGACCGGTGCTGAGGCCGACGACCAAATCGGCGATGAAGGTATCCTCAGTCTCTCCTGAACGATGCGACACCATGGTACCCCATCCGTTCTTCTTGGCCAACAAGTGAGCTTCGATACTCTCTGTGACCGTTCCAATCTGGTTCACCTTCAGTAGTAAACAGTTGCAAGCCTTCTTTTCGATTGCGGTTGCGATACGCTTGGGGTTGGTTACAGTCAAATCATCTCCTACAATCTGCAACAGATGGTTTAATTTTCAAGAAAAATATAGAAATGAAAGAAGGTATACTCTTCCAGTAATAAACATTGTAAAAACTTCCATCCATATTAATATTATAAAGAGGTAAAATTTGTTTGTTTGTATGTAGGCAGTAATCTCTGAAACTACTGAGCCGACTGAAAAAATAGTTTTACTAATGAAAAGCTACACTTTCCCTAAGTAACATAGGCTATAATTAATTTTGATAAAAACATTTATAAAAACATTAATTTTGATAAGATCATGGGTTTAGTTACACACAGCACACAACTGACACCACATACCGTGTGAATTGTTCCTTAGGAGGGGTGGCAGAGTTAGCAGTGTTGCTATAGTGGAACCCTCCCCCTCTATCGACTTTGATAGGACCCGTCAGAGATTACTTTTACATGTGAAAAAATATACATTGTTTTTTTTATTTTGTGGTTTGATTCTGAGGTAAGAGAAAATATTCGGCCCGACATCAAAGAAAAGGGGGAATTCTAACATTTTTTGAATTCTGAGAAAATTGAATTCAAAGTTTGACAGTGATATTTTGTAGATTTATGACGTTACAACCGAGTGGTTAAAATATTGATTGACGCTAAAACAGGGGTTTTATAATGTAAAAGATAACGATTTGACCGGACTTAAAAGAATGACGCTATGTCCGAGTTTACGCATCAGCCAAGACCGTTAAAAACCTAGTTCAACTGTATTAAAAAATAAAACGTTACAAATTCAACATTTTGGCTGTAATTCAACTAACCACTTACTAACAATCCCCCCCGACTGAAGTGATCACATCAACCCTCAATAACATGTTTAGCGACGAAAACTTCAATGTTAAATTAATTTTTATTATCATTAATTATAACGTTTTATCACAGATAAAAAGCCTAAATGAATGATTAAAAATAGTAAATGATAGCGGTATCTGTCCACAGCCTCCCTAAAACCGGTTCTACACGATGCTACGAATGCTCTCTCCAACGTTGGACCGAACATTTGAGACCAAGTTCGACAGATATGGTACAGCAAATGTTCCTGCTACATGGTGAATAGAATATTTGATGTCATAATTTGGAAAATAGTTTAGTACAAACGTTTGAACAGTTGCAAAAATGGACGAGGATGATAGTCTATAATAATATATCTTTTAATGTAGACATTTATAAAGTTTTAAAACCCCAAATTATATTTAGGGAGGCCTAGATACAATTTGTATTTAAATAGTAATTTTTTTAAATAGCATTAGGCCTAACCTGCCTGTGATTTTTCACGTGAACTTACTAGTATGAAATATATATTGTATCCTACTTACATGTAAAAATGTAAATGAATAATATTAGTGATTAAATATTAAACACAACTATGAACCTAAACAAGATGGGTCGGCGGAAATGGAGAGTAAATAGTGCTTCATATTAACAAGACGTGTAGCCGTTGAGTCGAACCAACAAACATTTTCCTTCAAACGTCGTTGGAGGCAGTCGTTGGAGGCATCCCTTTGACTCAATGCAACAATACCAACATCGGCCGGAACATGGTCAAATGCTAGCATTCAACGCTAACCACTGGACACTCGTAGGTTTGATGTTTGATGATTTTCGTAGGTTTGATGCCATTAGATGATGTGACGAACCATCTAATGTCCAATGTTGGAAGGTGTTTGTAACATTGTGTAAAACCGGCTTAATATTAAAAATCTAAGTTAATAGTTTAGTATAACGGCCAATGTGTGGCCGGGGTATCGACGTTGGTCTCAACCCCTTTGATAATTCTTCGACTTACTGGAGTTTGATGTCAAGTACCTATTACAGAAACGCCCTGTATATTTTCCGCAGT
The DNA here is from genome assembly GCA_018207615.1 of Philaenus spumarius. Lineage (NCBI taxonomy): Eukaryota > Metazoa > Arthropoda > Insecta > Hemiptera > Aphrophoridae > Philaenus > Philaenus spumarius. The sequence goes on from JAGFPH010003064.1 coordinate 92,978, forward strand.
TAGTACAAAACATTTAATTAAAACAACCTGTTTGCATTACCTGGATGCTGGTCTTGCCAGTGATTCCTGACCAAGCTTCCCAATGATCCTGGTCAAAGGGATCCTCAATGGACACAATGGGGAACTCCTTGATGAATCCTTCGTACAAAGCCGTCAACTGTTCCTTGTTCAGGTACTTGCTCTTGTCAGAGTTGGGGTTCTTGAAGTCCAGATCGTACAAACCATCCCTATAACAAAATTAGTTTTATTTTTTAAGCCTTGACAATTTGTGTAGGGCAAACCGGTTTATTCATGTATAATAGGGGTCTTAACCGTCCTCGGATTACCCAACCTATTCTATTGAACAACAGAAATTTTTTTTTT
>JAGFPH010003064.1:98028-138709 GCA_018207615.1 Philaenus spumarius
ATTTATGAAAATTGTATGAATTACCATTGTTAAGATATTATTTAAAAAACAATGACAAAATGTCCCCAAAAGAATACGACGTCCGAATATTATTAACGCAAATTTTTTAAAACGTCAACATTAAAACGCAATTTAATATAGAACAGCGTATGTCTGCGTAAAATCGATGCCTGAATACAATTTGTGAAAATTGTATGAACTACCATTATTGAAATATTTTTTTAAAATACAATGACAAAATGTCCGCAAAAGAATACGACGTCCGAATATTATTAGCGCTAATTTTATAAAACGTCGGCATTAAAACGCAATTTGTATACAACAGCGTATGTCCGCGAAAAATCGATGCCCGAATACAATTTTTGAAAATTGTATGAACTACCATTTTTGAAATATTGTTTAAAATACAATGACAAAATGTCCGCAAAAGAATACGACGTCCGAATATTATTAATGCTAATTTTTTTAAACGTCAGCATTAAAACGCAATTTAATATACAACAGCGTATGTCCGCGAAAAAATCGATGCCTGAATACAATTTATGAAAATTGTATTAACTACCATTGTTGAAATATTATTTAAAATTTCAATGGCAAATGTCCGCAAAAGAATACGACATCCGAATATTATTAGCGCTAATTTTATAAAACGCAATACACAACAGCGTACATTCGCGAAAACTCCTACTTCTGAGAGCAATAATTAAGTTAGTTCTCGTTTCTATAAAATACCGGCGTTAAAACTTACTTTAAACTACAATATCTACGGTCCGCGAAAAGGTTATTTAGATGACACTTGTAAAATTCGGAAAAGGTGGAATTAAATATCGCTATTTGCGGGAACGAATAACAAGTAAAACAAAGGCACTTCGTCGTGATTCCTACAAAAAACATAAATACCGGGTAACGTAAATCCAGAAAATGTCCGAAATGTTTTACCCGAACTAAAAACAAATAGAATTATACTTTTGTTACAGATCTATAAGATTTGTAAATTTTCTTCACAGTATTCACCCTAATTCTATAAATAGACATGATAAGAAAAGAATCCATAAGTGGTTGACCTTGAGCCTACTTTACCTTTCTGTGTACAAAAAACCAAGCATACGCATGAATGCTTTTACAAACGAAACAATTGCCTAAACATTTTACTAGGGAAAATATCAAGTAAGAGAGTTTTACATTTTTTCCTACTGATATTTTATTGTTAAATGATTAATTGGGGTTAAGTTTAAATACAGAGAATGTGATTGCAAATACTGGAGATTACATTCAAAATACGGAGAACTGGCTAGTCTGACAATAATATGAACTGAACTGATTATCTCTCATTATAAGTATCGAGTTTCGGCTATAGATTCTTGTTACCGATATCAAATACAAAGTATCGGTGGTATCGTGAATCGGCCCATCCCTAATTTAAATGTTACAATGTTTAAAATGGATTATACACGTAAATTGATATGGTTTAATAATTCAGTACACATCGAATGTTTTGTTTGTGTTTGGAATCGAGGTACTGTAATTAAAATCGACTTTTGCGATCGATTCTCGATACCGATTACCGCACTAAGAATCAATGGAATCGATTTTAGGGAATCGGTGCTTGCTCATGCCGAACTCCTGCGATCGCGTTTACAAAATGAAAATAACTCAAGTGAAGGAATAAAATTCCCGGTTACACATAAAAATCACGGCTTTCTCCCGGAATTTTCAAGGTTTATTCATATTTCCGGCTATTTCCCGGTTTCCCCGGTTGGTAGACACCCTGTTTAATGTTTATTTTCTCAATTAAAAATTGTATTAATCTATGATTTTAAATAGTTATTTTTAACTATTTTCCTTAGAAATGTTATTTTTCTCTGACCTTAACCAAAATTCCCTGACTTTTCCAGAAAAGTAAAATTCCCTGACTTTTCCAGGTTTTTCCTGTCACTAGCCACCCTGTTATTTCCCGACTGGAGCGAATTTTGTCGATGTTAAATGTCAATTAATTGTTGTTCTGTGCGTGTTAAGTATGTTTAACATAGTTCACACACGCTAATAAGTGAATTTACAACAAAAATATCTTTGCAGACAGTTCTATTTTAAGAGGACCCAATGGAAGTAGTCACACACAATTTGCACCGCGGCTTACCTGTGGGAAGGATCATGAACTCTTGCATAGCCAACTTGTTACCAGCGTGAGAACCACCATTGATGACGTTGAAAGCGGGTACAGGCAAGATAATATTGGTGTTGCCAGCTAACTCTGCGATATATCTGCAAGCAAGCAGTGCAAAATTGTAGGTTGGTACCTTTAAACTCACAAAAATCACAACATATTGACATCATGACGAAACATCAGGGTAGTTCTCTAAATTTGTAGCTGACATTTTTTTGCTAAACAAATTGAACAATTAGTTTTTACGAGTGTACAATGTAAGGCATTTGCTTGACACTCGGTGACATCACTATGTTGCGCTAAATTTGATAACGGACTTTATTTTTCACCGCAACAAATGCAGTTACGCGCATTGTCGTGGCACTAAATATCATGATTTTATATCACACGACAATGAACCTTTGCAGTTGTAGACTAATATCTATTAAAATTATCAGTTTCTATTAGTACAATGTTTAACTAATACTCCATACCTGCTAAATACCTTAAAAGGCTAAAGTATTCTTACAGGATCACTTGTTTCTCTTCAGGACTCGACACATTTCTGAGGAACGGGTGATTATAAAGCTCACTATAATTATTCCAATAATCAAAACTAAAAACGTTTTACATAATTTTTTGTGGACTGAATATAGTTTGAACTAAAAAAAAAATTTTTATAATACAGTTTGTGAAGTAAAATTTAAAACCTCTTTAATTTAGGATATGAAAACTAGTTTTAATGAATTATGTAATACTAGGGGAGACCCCTGCGTGCTCCGCACGCCAACCCCCAATGGAACCTTCTAAAAATATATGTTATGTTTTATTTATAATAAAGGTGTAGGATTAATAATAACCTCAAAACTAAGATGGTAAATCATGTTAAATGTTCAAATCAAATTATTTCTTAACAGCAGTTATAATAATGGTTAAAAGAACCAGCAAGGCTCAGGTGGTCTACACTTTAAAACCCTAACCTAAACGCTAGAAATACAAAAATAATTGCTTCAAATTTTGAAATCAGCTGTTAATGGAAATATTGGAGCAAACAGCTTTATTATGTGTTATTTTATTCAATTGGTTGCCATGGTAATAAATGTAAATAAATGTGTTGGTTTATTATTCCCTAAGAATTTTTCCCGACTAAATTTACAAATATTGAAATAAAAAAAGGTTTTTATCGAAATGAATAATAGCCTATGTTAGTCAGGGATAGTGCAGCTTTTTATTAGTAAAACTATTTTTTCAATCGGTTCAGAAGTGCCAGAGATTACCCCCTACATACAAACAAACAAAAAAACAAACTTTACCTCTTTATAATATTAATAGATACGGTTTTCAAAAAAGTGTTTCTCAAAGTCAAAAACCCATTACTCCCCTTGATTTTAAAACTTCACATAAAATTCAAAATTTTGTATTAGTATTCTGATTATGGTAATAGCCCCCACAAATAGTAAACGAGGTGTGACCAAAAAACAAGGTGAATGAATATTTATTGCATTAACTGCTGTCAGTATCATAAAATAATTATTGAAGTTATACTTCTTTGCGCCCGTTAGACACTTTGGGATGGGATGTTGGTCGAGAAACCGCGTCACGCTGAAAAGTAAGAACAAATTTTTAAGAACTATCGATTAATCGACAGTAGGGTCACCGAATCCACAATATATACATACACTGATTCATTTCGACGACACTACTGTCTTGCAGCGCCATATATTGAAGATAAATATATTGAATAATATTGAAAAATGTCTTATATTTCATTTATATATCCTGTCTGTTTGTGTGCGTGAGTGGGTGTATGAGAATGGCCAAAGAAGTATAACTTCCACCGTGTGGTCCGACGCACACCCAATTTTTTTTTTAGTGTATCAAACTTGGCCCCCTTCCACAGAATGAAATATTTTGTAAAGTTCTGATTATTAGAATACATGTCAGTTAGAGTGTTCTATAACTAAGTGTAATTATTTCATTATAATACATTCATCCGTTCTGAAAATAAATGTGGTCCTAGAAGGGCTCCATTTTTCCTTTTAAGGTTTAGTTCGAAACCCAAAAAAGAACTAAACAAATTCAAAAATTATTTTCATTAATTGCCTACAGAATGGCCTTGAACATTATCTACACCTTGTGTTTTTACCTAGAAATATTCACAAATCATGATCCTGCTCTACCATTTTAGTTATAATTCAATTCAATACTTGATTAGCAAATATTTAGCCGAGGAAAGTATTTTCAGTAGAAAATCGTTTGATTACAAAACTACAGCTTTAAAACTTTTACAGTTAAAAGTCACTCACTTGTATAGGGGAACACCCTTCTTAGCCGCACCAGCTTTGGCTACAGCCAAGGACACACCCAAGATGGCGTTGGCACCAAACTTTGACTTATTTTCAGTGCCGTCCAACTTCAATAGGAAATCGTCGATCTCCTTTTGTTGTGTCTCGGCGATACCCTGCAACGATAAAAATACTGTAAAAATCTAAATCAAAACCGCAACGTAAAATAAGTTCATTGGTTTATAATATTAAGGATTCTATCAAGAAATTCTGGACGGACAAAAGACATATGACTCTACTTGTGAAAAATTACACACAAAATACTCAAATATATACTAAATTAGCAGAGAGCGATCATGGCCTAACCAGCTAAGGCGCTAGTATATGGTCGTAGACTCTGCTGGTTCGAATCTCGGCGAGAGCAAAACTTTTTCAAACAGATGGAATGGAGCATTTCACAAAATGCACAGTGAAATGTGTGACTGTAAAATCCAATTCACCCCCCCCCCCCCCCCCCCCAAAGAACAAGTAAACTATATACTCTGCTATACACATATGTACACTATGCAAATTTTTGGACGTGGTACGCCTATAGAAGTTTACACTTCAAAAAACACTACTCTACAGGAAGTAAACAGCTCCCTCATCCTTGCCATAGGCTTAGCAACATTATCAGTTGCAAGGGGTATTGTTACTTTACAAATATAGAACAGTCGATCCTTGATATAACAGATCTAGCTACAGTGGACTTTTGATATAATGGAGTGACACTGTGTAACCAACCTATCGTGCTGCACTCTATAGAAAAACACTGCAATTTCATAGTAACAGTGCTACCAACAAGCACTATTGTTTTCAGTATAGTACACCAGAAAACATTTTAGCACAAGAAATTTCTCCAGAATACACTTCATTTTCAATAAATACTTTGCCAATAGTCACAGGAAACCTAGCAATTGTATAACCCCACTCCAATCTATGCAATGAAAATGGAAACAAACAAGTAATAAAAACAAGTATGAATTTTACTAATAAAAACCGACTTCGAATTTCAGTAAGCAGTTTAAGGGTCGGCTCTAGTAAAACAGAAAGCAACCTGCGACTCCAGCGTAGCGGCGGTAGGTTACGCGGACATTGCTCATCCTAAATCCATTTAAAACCCGAAATTGTTCAAATAGTGTTTTCAAAAAAATACCAAACTCTTGGGGACAAAATTCTTCATCCGAATGGCTTGATAATTTTTCGCTATAATTAATAGTTACATCGTAAAAAAATATTTAATGTCACCCTATAGCGGCGGTAGGTTACACGGACATTGCTCAGCCTAAATCCATTTAAAACCCGCAATTGTTCAAATAGCGTTTTCAAAAAAATACCAAACTCTAGGGGACGAAATTCTTCATGCAAATGGCTTGGTACTTTTTCGCTTTAACTAATAGTGACAACATAAAAAATTATTAAAAATTAATTTTTTAAATTGTTAATAAATATTAAACAAAACGTTTTTCTTAATTTTGGAAAAGCCATTTGCATGCGTATTGGCCATAGCTTTAAAATGACATATCGTTCATAATTATCCGATCAAAAATAAAGGAAAAATATGGATTTTAATTTAACATTGGTCTTATGGAGTATCAACCAACATGGCCGACAGCTAGAGCCGACCCTTAAGTAAAGAAATGAAAACATCAGTAATACCTTTGTATAGTATGGTGCAACACGTTCACTACCGAGCATCACATTGTTGTGACATTCGCCACAGACCATGAGTATGTTCAAATGAGTTAATATACTTTTTAATAGCCTAAAAGGTATGCCAAGCAATAAATATTTGTTTTTTTACTGTTTTCAGCGTTTTTGAAGTTGTCGCATATATGCGATGTTCAGTCTATGTAGAGAAACATAGTGCAGTTTTTTGTTAGACTCTGAAGCAATGTTAGTAAAACAAAGTTTTTTGAAAGTTGCACAACCAATAAAAATTAAGACTGAAATACAAAGGCGAAAAAACAGAATTCCCAGGAATTGTTACATAAGAAAGGGGGGAGAAACATCCCTGAAAACTTCTTGTCAACGCGTTCCCATAAAAAGGCGGGAAAACGACTAAGAATTGGGGCGTCAGAAAGAGGGAAGAAAATTTCATGAGAACTTAAAGTCTTCGCATTCCCACGAAACAAAAAGGCGGGAAAACAACCAAGAATTGTGGCATGAGAAGGTTCTCAAGTTCTCACTTCAAAATCGTCAAGGTTACAGACCAAGCATATGAGCGGCAGACCTTCTTACATTCTGATACCAATAAATCAGGTCTTTAAAATATAGTAGTACTTCAAAATTAGCAGTTAAATAACAAAATAACACTGGCACAAATGTGCGACGTCAGTCTATTTCAATTATACCAGGTGTCGCACATTTGCTTTTTCTGTGCGTCACATATATGCGTACCAAAAAATTTTACTATAGGGGTAGCGAACGTGTTAAGGGTTATTACGTTTAAAGTCTTTAAAAAATTCTTATCATAATATTCATAAAAGTTTTAAAATTATTTTAATATTTTGGTTTGTTTGTAGACTATATTAGTTTTTACTCCGTAATACTTCTTTAGATACTTTTTAAATGAGGCCTACTTATGTCATAATTAAATACAATTCGATATATCATACTTTCATCACAACGGTGTAACGGAAGGTTACAAAAACTAAAAATATATCTTCTTTCGTTTTTCAGCCCCACGTTGGGAAAGCCATTTTGTAACGGAAGGTTACAAAAACTAAAAATATTTATAAGTTATACTGTGTTTAAAAAAAAAAATGGGGTTCGGTAAAAAATTCAAAAATTAAAAAAAAATGTTTTAAATCAAAATAAAAATGCTATATGTGGATTATCTAATAATTATCAATAACTCTCCATCACCTCCTTCACTTATTCACCTTAAAAACAAAAGTCGTCGCTCATGTAATACCCAAAATCACTTATATACCTCCTAGGCCTATTGCCTTACTTCAATAATAATAATAAATCATCACCCACCTAAACTCTCCATAACATCTTTCTCCCAACTTCAACGTAGAACAATATCATATATTTCACCTTACTTCAACTCACCTTACTATAATTCACCTTACTTAAATTCCCACAATACTACTATAAAATAATGATCATAATATTTACGATAATCCACATATAACCTCACTTATGCTCAGTCTGCATATATTTACTTGTAATTACTAATCACTGAGAAATATTTGTTAATTAATTTTATTTTCTTAGGGGTGGATACCTGGCTATTAAAGTACTGGCTAAATAGACATTCGTGGCTATATAAAGAAATTCAAGGCATTGCAGCAAGACAACTATTATTTACTCAAACATGATTAAAAATGAATATTTACAACAATTAAAAGACATTGACATAATGATATAAATATATAAACAAATAAAAAAAAAACTATTTACAGTTATACAAAGTTTCGTCGTCCATATTTTAAGTTATGACGCAATAAAAATCAAAGGAAGTTAGTTTTTTAATAAAATGAAAAATTTTTAATTTGCAGACTAAAAATATGTCCTATGGCCATTATTACTTACAGTTTCACTTGTTACATTCGTCGCACTGTTCTTTACCTAGGATTTTTGTCGTAAATACAATCCACTTCTGAAGCCTACCCCACGCTAGTTCCACCAAGGCACATCGAAAAGTTATCAGTCGAGAAAACAGCCAATTTACATGATCAGTTCTAATTCCTTCAATCACTCCAACTCTAAAGTACATCTACTTCACATTGAGACCAAAATTGTCACTAATTTACAACGAAAACTACATTTTTCTTGTAATAATATTCGCCGGCTTTATGCAACACACATGAACTATATCGCCATCTTTGTAGAAGTTTTAGTGTTTTTAGAACGTACTGTCTCGTTTCACCGCTACTGGAACGTTCTGTCTCGTTCCGTATCTTTTGATATCTATGTTCCTTCACGTACACAGGTTGATTCCTTCTCTCTCTTCTAATTGCTTCCACGATCACTGCATACATTATCATATTAAGATCTCGATACATATTGAATTGTGTTATGTCCCATTGCTATTTCTCATTTATTAAACTGTTCATAATTTCGACTGCCGCTTTATTATTCGCTTATAACGCACCACTCATTGAAACAAAGTTTTTATATAACTTTCATATTTTACATACGTTCATATATCAATATGTTTTTTAAGTCTGCTTTTATTTTACCTACTTTTACTGTCTGCTTTTATATTTTATTATTTGTTTATATAAAAAAAATGATTCTACTGTAATTATTTTGCGTCATCAAGAAATGTAATTATATGAAAATTATAAATGATTAATATTATTTAAGTATTGCGTCATTTATTCATTTAGACCAAACCTCTATGTTTTTAGACATTATACGAAACAGCTGATTATTTCTTATTGTATATTTTCTCTGTGACATGGCTGTTGATGTTACAATGGACATCCTACAATTAGTAGGTTAAATAAAGGATCCCCTGAATTTGGCGTAGTACATTTTAGAACGGCAACAGTCTCTTTTGAAAAAGCCGTGATTACCACTTACCGCTTTGATGAGGGCAGGTGCAATTTGACTGTTGATGTTGCCAATAGCCTTAGCGACTCCCTTGCCCATGTAGTTGGCTTTGTCGTCATCACGCAACTCCAAAGCTTCATAGATACCGGTGGAAGCTCCGGATGGTACTGCAGCACGGAACAGACCAAGGTCTGTTACCAAATCAACCTGAAAACAGAGAGTGTCATAGAATAACAGTGTAGAGACACAATGTGACACAATGTTGTAATCTTTTTCCTCCTTCTCTGACCCAATCACAGTTTGTTTTATAACAAAACATTGGCAAACCAAAGAAGTAAGAAATCTAAGGTATACAATGTGACGCTCTCACAAGGTTAGTTTAAATTTTCAATTAACAAAAATTTATGGGTGTAGGATATCTTCACATCATTAATAGACCAGTCAATACAGCAAAAAAAAGGCTAATTTTGTTATTGAATTTAACAGCAAGCGACATTCACAGTGACTTTAAGGGTAGCACATAGGTATGTAAAATACAAAAACTATCAGGCAATGAGGTTTTGCGCATTTTTTATAAACAAAAGTAACAATAAATTACTACTTTTTGGGGTTTTAAGTTGATATTTTACAATGTTATGAATGGATCATGATACTTCCAATGGGACATTTGTAGAGAATTAAAAAACCTACAGAATGTTTTTTTTTAGAGAACCCAATCGGACCACTTTCCACCAAGAAAAGTAGAAAAAACGCTTAAAATAAGAATTTTTTTTTTAAATTCATATCTTTGATAATTTACAATATTAAGGGCAGATCTTTTGGAAAATGATTATTTACTATGTGTACTTTAAACAAGCGGAAGATGAAATTTGTCGCACTAATATTTCTTCCACAATTACAGTATAGTAGAACCTCGATAACTCGACTCGCAGTAGTTCGAGGGTCCGGGTATTTCAAGCTGTGTTTGTGAGACAAGGGATCGAAATGGCTGGCTAGTGTTTACTTGGCGAGCTTGACGACACACCACCACTCGCAGGTAGGCAATGAGTCAATTGGGTCTCGCCGATGCCGCTCATATCTCATGTCAGCTCAGTCTTCCCCTCTTATTATTCCAAAAATAGTTTAATTTTAATAGTAAACTGTCAGTTCCCACGGAAGTACGAGATATCGGTGTTGTGTTATATCATAGATTAGCGAGTGCATTCTTTACTGTTTCTGTTAAAAGTTTTAATTTTGATTGTGTTTTTGTAACGATAAGTGGAAATGCTACAAGAAAGTTTTTGCCAATTAAAAAAAAATAAAGGCCTTGAAAAAAGACTAGACAATGGTGACACCTTGAAGAAACTTGCAGATGAGTACAGTGTCGGTGAAGTATCTGTAGGGGAATGGCGCTGTAATAGAGATAAAATCGAAACATTTTCTACTATTAAATGTTCTAATAATTTTGACTAATTAAATCATTAAAAAATATATTATCCTTTATTTTTGTCAATTTCTCCTCGTATTCCGAGTTTTTTATAGTTCGAGGTACAGTCAGCCCCAAATTAGCTCGAATTATCAAAGTTCTACTGTGTAAACAAATTAGGTCATTATCTTGCATAATGCGCCCCTATTAACCTGAGTGGCCAGATTTAAATTTACCAAACAAATTCTGAAAGTGTACATTAAAACCTACAATTCGTATATCCTTGACTTTTTAATAAGGTCGATAAAGTATGATAAAAATGCTTCCGAACATAGAACGAAACGTGTAAATTTGCGACCGATGGCGAGAGAGGCAGTGGTAGTGGGGAAACCGACTGCGGAGGAGAAGAGAACAGCAGGCTGGGTGCATCAGGCTCTCCGTATTGATTTTACAAATAATCCCTTTCATTCTGTAAACTGGAGGAATCCTCCGTGTCCGACCTTTACAGGTGTTTCAGAATTAATGAGACCTCTGTGAGGTTAAAAATGAAAGTGAAAAAGAATTTGACAGCGCTGTTCAGTTAATTGAACAAAAATATCTAATCGAGTTTCGGTTTTCCCTAACAGTGATATTTGTTTGTTCGCCTTGGCAGTTAAAATCGCAATAAATCAACATTTGTATAATTACAGAGGATTATTAAAATTGAAATGAGACAATAAAAGTAATTACATAGTAAATAAAGATTTGAATGCAAATTAATAAAAAAATTATCTTAACACTTTTATCTTATCACTCAGTTCAGTAATGTAAAGTCAAGGCCAATGTGTTACTTATCTATTATTTCTTTTATAAAAATAAATTCTGGTTTTATAACAATTGATATTATATTTACACAATCAATATTTCCATATATTTGAAATATATTGTCAGAAGTGTTGAAACTTGTTTTATAAATAGCCTATCATAATGAGTAGAAATTATAATAAAAATCACACCAGCTTTGTCAAATAGAAAACAAATGTACTAACTAAAAACTTATTAAAAACACTATTAACCCTACTAATGTCAGACTGCTCAATTTGAACACTCGTGAGGGCGTGGCACTTGGTCTGGGTTTACTTTGACAACCCTACTTGTATTGAATATTTCACCCACTAAAAATCATCCAATCGCAATAAAAAAAAAACCTTTGGAAAGGAAATTATTTAAACTTTAACTTTTGTTCTTACACATTTTTTCTAAAACGTATATTTACGTATGTAATCATCGTTTTAAAATTGTAGTTTTCTGTAAACCTATTGCCGCTTGTGAAATCACAAAGAAATTACTCAACTTTGTCACTTCTCTAATGCTCAATATCGCTCGACAGAACTATTTTGACAATAATATAAAGATACCATTGGATTCGTCAAGATTTTTACTTTCTAAAACTGCCTTCCAATCAGACATCACTCTAATAGTTTCGAAAATATAAAGGTTTTTGTAAACCCTTGCAATTGACAATGTTAAATTGCAAACATTTTATTTCGTTTATTTTTTATCATAAATTTTTTTGCAAGGTCTCATTTTAAGCACAATTACAATACGCATCCATTTTGCATATTAGATTTTTTTTTAATGCTTTTGTTATGTAATTGACATTTTGTAAGTACAAAGTTTGAATTTTTTTTTTCCTAACACAATACAAATTGTATAATGATAAGTAATTTGCAAGCCGGATCCGAAATTTTATAAAGAATATTCAGTTTTTTTTTCAGCACTCAATTACAAAAGACAAATTTATAAAATGGTTTGCCATGTGAGGCAATGTCAAATCGCTCAGCTGCAAGAAATTGCACTGTTTAGATACGGCTATAGAGAGAAGCGCTTGCGTTTCCGATTGCTTTCTCGTTTACTGGAGCAGACCTTAAAGTTGCCAGTTTCTTCTATTGCGCTCCTTGATCAAGTCTCCTAAAATGGTCTTGCTCATTAACACTGTTGTACTCTAGGCCCATATAGGCTTAGATTATATTTTAATAAAAGAGATTTAAAATGAATTAAACATCATGTTACATCAGTTTTAATATTTATTTTCGTAAATTTGTTTAAGAAATGCTTATTTTTACGACAGACAAAGCCGGTTACAATAACATATATATGAGCCACTTTTTATAAATACCTCAACAGTGGGGTTTCCACGGGAGTCAAAGATTTGACGGGCATGAATCTTCTGGATTGGCATTTTGCTATCTGTGCTGTACCTGCGACCTGTATTTAATCTGGAAAACACAAAAAATACATTTAGATTAATCACTATGAAACTAAAAAGTTGTTACACAAAAAATATAATTTATTATCCAAGACTATATTAAAAATATTGTTATTTATTCTATTAGAATTTTTACGCTTATATTAACTTTTGACTTTTTTTCACTGAGCATACTCAATGTCAGTAGAAACTCACATCGCTATTGCTATGTTTGAGTATACACGGTTTAAATTTTACTCCGGTATTGCTAGTCAAAAAAACTAGATCCACTTCATTAGTTCTTCAATCTTTCAACTGCATTATACAAGTGACTTTTTTAAATAGGACAAAATCTTCTAAACTATAAATTTGACAGCAAACTTTCAATGTGGAACCTTCTCTTGTTTTTTGAGACATTGAAAAATATAAAGCCTAGTTAAAATGTTCGTCAATGGCCGCCATTTTCCAATAGGCTATGGTTGTCAAATTTCTTATGAAAATCTCTTTTAATAACATAATCTACGGTGTTTTTGGATTTCACAAGTAATTTAATACTTTTTGTTTTTGATCTTTTTATACAACTAACCGTTAAATAGTTGGAGGGGTATAAAGTTTTAAAAACATCCTGACAGAGGAGAGCGGCTTTTTGTAAGCAAATGTACCAATGAAAAGAAAACGCTCTTCGCATGAATAAAGCATAATTTAGACAAACAAAAAACGTTTTTAAATCAACAAAAACGTTTTTTGGTAATTTTGTAAAACGATAATAAGAATTACGAAGGATTTTTACGACTAATGTAGTATATTTCAAGCAAATCACGTATTTTAACATTAGAAAATGGCATAGTCTAGTAATTTTAAAATAAAACCAAAACAACAAATACAAATATTATAAACTTCTCTTGAAAATAAAAGACTATTATACAGTAAGACCTCGATAATCCGGCAGACCCGATAGTTCGGCAACCATCATCTTGAAAATTGACACTCATTGAAAATGGCAGTTTTTGTAATTATTGAGTGATTTAGGCCCGGTCTACACTGTCTGTTGGCTCCGCATCCGTCAAAAACAGTGTGTAAAAATCTGCTGCTCAATAAACTTGTCCAAAACAAACATTTCAATCAACGTTTCTTCTAAAAATCGAACCGATTGAAAACAATGTGCTCTCGTCGTCCTTTAAAAACGTTCCTGGTTAAAGGGACCGTTTAACACTTTCGTTGCTGACAGTATTTTGTTGAACGTATTCCACTTAATGAAGATTATTTGAACAAATTGAAGTCTTTGCAAAAAGATACATTGAATTTCTTGTAAATAATTGTTCGATTTAAAACCGCTGTGTATGGTTTGGAAGTGAAAGGGGTTCGAAGAATTTGTCAGGCTAGAGTAAAAATAGCAAACCCCCACCATTTACTGACTAACGGAAACCAACAACAAAGGGGAATGGAGCGTCCCTACCTGAGGCCCATCAGTTAGCGGCAATCTCTCTACGCAGTTATTGTTACGTAGTTTCAACGTGTAATTTAAGTTTTTTAAGAAACATCATTTTTAGTTCAGTTTTTATTTTATGTATTGTAATGTTTTTGTTTTTGTGTTGTAGCAACTCTTTAACAACCCAATAATAATTTATTATATGTACATTAGTACATGTGACTTTATTTATAGTTTATTCCCGGTTTAAAGCATTTTAAAGGAAGACCTCGATAATCCGGCATCATCGGATCCCCGAGCGTGCCGGATTATCGAGGTCTTACTGAACAAATAATTTGAAAACATATGAAACTATAAAAACATTGAAAACTGACTTTAAAATTAGAACTTGTAATGAACAGAGAGGCTCGGTTAAACAACAATGAAAATCAATAGCTGATAATGAACAGCTACTAACATAATTTTTCATGTATACAAAATTTTCTCTAATAATTCCTCTGCACTGTGGTTTTGCAAAATTAACAAAAAAAAGTTTTGATTAATAAAAGTTATTTGTTAAACTCTAAACAATTATTCGTGTTAACAGCATTCAAAACGATTTCACACAAAATGTCCTTCCACTCAGATAAGGCGTCTTAAAAACCTTATACCCCTACGACTTTTAAACAGTCGTATCAACAGAAGAACGCCAAGAACAAAAAAAGTCTTAAAATGATTTGTGAAGTCCAAAATCTCCATAAAATATAGGTTTGTTTTAGAAGTTTTAATGTTGGCCGCCAGATGGAAGCTCTGAACAAAAATTAGCTTTGAGGTGTAAGAATAATTTGTTCCATTAATTAAATGCCAACTTTAACTTTACTCAATTATAATCTGAGTGTGATAGTTTAAGTTTTTCTGGTGGGCCCAAACTCTGTCATGACAAAGCACAGATATTCCGTCAGTCAAAACCAAATTTTTAAAACCATGTAAAATATTTACCGTGTTCCTTGATGCAAACCGTAGCACAGAAACGAAGCAAGCAAAACACATAACCCGGTTGCATAAATAATTAACATTTTTTAAACTTCAAAATAGAGTTCTCAGGCTGATAATCTAACAGGAACTGATAAAAAAATTGCAATTTAATCAATATTTAAAACTGCCTTGCATAATAGATTACATAATCGTTTTGGCATAATCATAAGAGAATGACCAGCTAGAAACGATAGCTTAACATGTCGATAAGGTTAATTATATAAATTATGTATTAATAACTCGACCTTTCAAACATTTTGTTTGTATTTGGTGTTTCGACGCTTTGGCTACTTTCACATGATCAACTTCTTTGCAACAACACACTATGCTACTTGCTTTCAATTCTTGTACAACTACAATATTACAATCATGTTTGAGTTGCACTCGCACTGGTGTAGGGTTTTTACAGTTGCAGGAAATGGTTAGGCAGTTTTCAGCAACAAGCTGACGTTAGAAATGGCCCCAAATATAACTGTATTGTTTATGGTAATTTGGTCGCTATAGTGTCGTTTCTTGCAAGCACTTAATCATGTAAAAAGAGCCTTAGAAAAACTTTTAAGGTTTGAAATCGGGTAAGAATGTAAAATCAAGTTAAAAATAAATTGTTTTGTAGATTTATATTTTTATCATCAAAATTTTAAAACTAGTTTACTGAAATTTGTATTATTATTACTGACTTGTGAGCTGTATTTCAGAAAGCAAACAAAGATAATTGGCTTCCATTCATCGGTCAACATACAGAAATCTTTGTTTTCAATTAAAAGATAGGGGGTATTTTAGAGATAATATTAATACAAATGTAATTAGATGGGTTTTTAATAATGTTGAATGGAATCGCTTCATCTGAATTATAAACCGTGAATACAAAATACAAATTATCATTGCTCACTGTCCAATTTAGAAGAAATTTATAACATTTTTCACTTCGTGTTTAGGTGTCCAATTTTGAGGGAAATAAGAATTGTTGGTATAACAATTGTTGGTATAATTCTTGGTGGGCCAACAAGGAATTTCAGTTATTTAAATGGTGAGGATTGAGTGCAAATTGCAGGATATCTCAGGCAGGCATGGCTGTACTGATAGAATTTGATTAGGGAGTTTAATTATTAAATTGCAGATTATTGTCGAGATCTTGACTTTTTTTTTGTGATGTGTGGGTTTACATTTAAAATAGGTGCATAATTTGTTTACTGGGTTATCTTCACAATTATTATTATTCTTTGTTAAGTATTTTATGTTACTTTTCACAATTATTATTATTCTTTGTTAAGTATTTTATGTTAGTTTTGTACATCTAAATAAGTAAGTATTTGTGTTTGCTTAGTATTCAGTTGTCAAAGGGTGTGCCAACCGGACAGACCATTGCACTCTTAATGTGAGTCCAATGTTTATATGCAAAGGTAAAATTTGTGTCAAACCTTGGGTTTTTATAGCCTATGTTTTATATCAATAAAGAATATTTTCATTTGTTTTATCTGTATTTAAAAAGTGTTTATTTTAAACTACATAAAGCCAAGAACAAAGTGGAGATTTTGTAAGGAAATTAAACATAGAATTTGTCATAAATTTTTATAAAATGTACAGCCACAACGTAAAAAACCAACAAACAAAATAATTCTAGACATAGCCTATTTTTGATGTCAGGAAAACTTCAAAACTAAATACAAACTGAACAAGAGAAACCACTGAAACCAGGCACAGACACATGCACAGAATGACAGATGACCAAATCAAATAGAGTGCCTTTTCAGAAAAACCCTTAGTTATATTTTTAGGTTACACGTCTAACATAGAAATTTTCAAACCTAAATTACTCAAAAACCGTACATTTTAACAAAAAATGTCAAGCCACCTTTTTTGTAGCCTTTTTGATTCACTATCGGATGGTGTAAAACTGTCAAAACAATCGGATGAAGGATAATAGTAATAGTTAATTTCTGTGTAATAATTGGTTTGTTCAACCTGGCATCCTAAATCAACACAGTAAACACAACAATATTGTATGTACATTTTCTGTCATTATCTTTAACTCAGTTTACTTATCAGATACACACCATCCGAAAGAGAATTAAAAGGGCTACAAAAGATGTGTCTTGACATTTTTTGTTAAAATGTGCGGTTTCTGAGTAATTTAGGTTTGAAACTTTCAAACAGCAGCCATTTTGAAATGCATGATTGAATAGGATCGATTCTTCAGATAGATCATTGTTTGGTTAAACTTCATACCAAGTTTGAACTCAATCAGTCGAACCGTTCTCTAGATATTGTTTATTTTGTAAAACAAAACAAAATGGTGGATATCTGGAAAACGAAGCATTTTTGAGACTATGTTTATATGACATTTTTTTCTTATTTTTAGCTATAGAATGAGCCACCATGACATTGGCGCATAGTTCTGAATCACCCTGTATGGACTTGATACGGATACCCTTAATGAAATAATGAGGTTGACGTATTTCAGACACAAGTGTTCGAGTGAAGAGAACACGGAGTTCCCCGTAATGAAGATTATACAGTTTTTCCTCATTTACAGTTTCTTCATGAGGAAACATCAATCAGTAAAGCGACGTGGTAGCAGCGTACTTAATGATGTACCATGAACCATTTTATGATTAGCCTATATTTGAGAGCACACAATCAAAAATTTCGATTTTTTTTCTATTTTTGTCCATCTATGTTAAAATTTTATGGGTATAATGAAATAAGTTTCATAACAGCAATCAACAACTTCTTTCCATTTGCCAAAACTAAAGTAACGTTGACCCCGGTGGGAGTTCATGCTATTGTCTCTGGCATTTGATCAAACTGGTAAACTGCCCAATTTCCCGTATCAATTCTCACCGGCTAATTTAAGAACTTAATGCCTTAATATGAAAACTGATAGAACATCACGTTTTAGCTCAGGACTATTGAATGCATACCAACATTTACACTGAACTTATCTATTTTAAATAATCAGAAATAGTTTCACATGGAAAAGAAGACAAAATAAATATTAGTTAGGGTGAAGTAGGGCAAATATGATACAAAAATCCAAACTTTAGTGTATAGCTCCTTTCAGGACAAACTTATAAAAAATCTAAAAATATGTTCTTGTTTAGTTTTATAAGGGCTTTAACTCTATATTAAGGTCAACTAATAAAGTAATAACCTGTTCAAGAAAAAAATTTAAAACAGGTGTATCACATTTGCCCTTCAATTAGGGCAAATATGATACACCTGGAAGGCAAATGTGATACAGCCATGCTATTCAGGCATAGCTCACTAGATCAAACCAAGGAGGGCAATTTTGATATACACATGTGGTAATGTAACAACTATGCAAATTTCATTGAAATCGGACCATAAATGTGGGAGTTACAGCAAACTAAGTAAAAGCGTGTCAAAATGCATATTTTTGTAAATTAAAAAGACTACATTGATTTTGGAAATATAAAAACTATGTGTTTTTAAATGACATAGAAAATTTATTTGTACATATTAAAAGATCATGTTCAAATTTTATTAGCACAGGATGAAAAATAATAGTGTTATGAACAAATATTGAAAATGTTGCGAACACATTGAAAGTCCGACTTAACAAATGAAAGGATTGATATTTAATCTGAACAAATAATCTTGTTTTTGAGTGATTTTTAACTAAAAAATCTATTGTTAGCTAGCCTATCAATCTAATCTAAAGCTAATAGAACACAAAAAATGCAGGTAATTTCAGAAAAAGAAAAAAAACATTGAAAAGCCTGCGAAAACATTGAAAATTCAACTCAGGCTAATAACCTATAAGAAAGATGTGATATTTGAATGTTTCTCATACAAGGAATAAACAATTTAATCCTACAGCCAATCAAGTTTTTTCAATGTTTTTACTTAGTCAAACTTCTGTATTAATAATGCTTCATTTCAAACACATCAATCTTCTTCTCAAAGGTAAATCGAGGTCGTCCACCCACCATGGATATGTCTGGCATTGGCAATTTTCCTAAGACATCACTTTTTGCAATTGTAGACAAATCATCTCTGTCTTTGAAGGTGTTTCTATTGCCATCCGATATCATGGCATTCGCATACAGTTTGTCATCCTCAAAGATGTTGCTTACCGACACAACATATCGATACATTACAGAATTTCTTTTACCTCTTTTGAACTGAGCGAGAAGGAAATCCCCAACTTTGATTTTGTCATTTGTGGTTTCTTGAAATTCTTCATCACCAAGTAGGTTGATATCCTTGAGACTGTCATCATCTACAATTACGTCCAAGGGTATTGGATCGTCTTCTTCATCAGACACTGTTGGACTACGCACTTTGTTTTTTCTCAGTTTTTTGGTAGGCCTACTTATGTCCCCTTCAATAGGCATACTAGAGGGTAGGCCTAAGGTTTTCTTTTATCCCTTCTTTCTTTGTTCTTCTTTCTTTTTTTCTTCAATAGCCGCAGAATATTCTTCAGATGTTATCACTTTTGCTCTTCCATCAATTCTCCTTCTTATGTTACTGGGTGCATCTGTTTTTGAATTCTGCTAAGAAGTATACTTGGTTTTGTCAGGAGGGAATATCCCTGTCTTCTTGAACCCAGACTTGATATTTTCAGGTCTTAGCCCTTGAAGCCAAATTGAACAAAATTGTTTAAGTTAGCCTAAAAACAATCAACCATAAAACAGGAACTGCAGTTTAACTGGATCAAGTGATCAATAAACAAATCCTAAACTCAATTCATCTTAACCATGTGGTAAAAAGTGTATCATATTTGCCCGCCACAGTGTATCATAATTGCCCTTCAGAGTGTATCATAATTGCCCTCTGAGTTTAGAACTTTATAACTATGGTGAATATGAATATATATTAATAATTTTGGTCTTAAAAGAAAGAAAATTTAATTCTTTACATTTATATATACAGACAAATTCAATAGAAAAATAATTCTTAAATTTATAACAAAAGTTTTTCTTTGACGCAGAAAAGTTTTTAGGCCTAAAAAAACAATGATTCAATAATTTTTTTTAACTTTTTTAACCAACTAAAAATGCTCATAGTGCATTATAGGACCAAAAAGTACATTGAAAATGCTACTTAAATATATTTTTTAAAACAACCTAGCTATAAATTTAGATGGTTTTAAAGGAATGTATCACAATTGCCCTTCATTTTCGAGTGTAACATAATTGCCCTACTTCACCCTACTGACAAGATATTGACTGTGTTAACATGTTTTATGATATATTAATTGTTTCTATTACTTTCACATAAATATTATTTCAGAAAAATATAACAAATACATAGGCTATTTAAATGATGCTAAGCATTTGTTTACGCCTTATGTTGTACAACAAGTGGTAAACTATTTTGTTATCAAATAGGCCAGCGCGCTCAGAGCTAGAGGAACAATCGATTACGGTACTATATTGTATTGCAGTCAACTTTACACTGATTGTAAATAGTCAATCTTTGGCAATTACAATTACAATACAAACACAAAAATATAAGGTGACAAATTTTGACTACCTACCAATTGTAATCTGTTTTAATCAGACGATCAATTTTTTTTTTAAATTAGAAACGCGGTAGAAACATTAAATTAGTTAAATCAGTGAACCAATAATGCCATGAATTTGGTTTAGTAGCTGGCCATTTTAAAGTTAATTAATATTTTTAGTTTTGAAAGACATTTGTAGGTGGGGAGGTAGATAAATTACAATACTCTTAATGGACTACACCCACCTTATTGCTGCTTCACTTGTATATATAGGCAAACTGCTGATACAGGACACGTTGTCGTTAAATTTTTTTTATATTTGACGACGTGTCCTGTATCAGCAGTTGTATATACAAGTGAAACAGCAATAAGGTGGGTGTAGTCCATTAAGAGTATAGTAATTTAGTTAATTAATACTCATAACTGGTTGGCTAAAACCACAATTGGCAAATCTGGCCTTTGGTGTTATACTTTATAGAAGCAGATATATTAAATTCAGTGTAAATACAATTTGTCTAACAAGATTGATCGTAGTGGGTGTACATAAAATATCAAATTTCAATGAAGTAAAGACAAATAGAAATAATATACACATTAATATAATATCTCACTCGCACATATGAAATAAACAACTTCACAACAGTCACACCCACAGTCGGAAATTCTGAATCTTTCCGATTTCCTCTAGCCCTTGAAATGAGAGAGTCCAGCCACCACAGTTTAGGACCAACACCTTTACACGTGAAGTAGGCCTAAATTTATATTTTATTTTTCGTACTAGAATGAAACTTTATGTAAGTTTTACGCTCAAACTTAAAAATAGGAGATTATTCTGCACATTTTGTTTTTTTACACGACCTTATAGCTCTTCTGATTCCTCTAAAATCAATCAAAAGTGTCATTCCATATCAAATCACCCAATGAAAAATAAATTTTGAACCTGCATGTCTCAGATTTACAAGATTTTTTGTACATTAGTTGTACCAACTAAACGTATTACAAATCTAATTTTTACTTGAGTAGTTTTTTAATAAAGAATTTTGAAAATTGCGGAAATAACGGAACTTGGCAATGTTTTGAATCACAAAAATGCTCGTAAATTCACAACCGATGGTGGTAGAGAGATGTTTGAAAGCTCATTTCAAAGGTTATTGAATAGGCTTTCATTTGATATGTAACATGACAACCTGAAAACAAAAACAAAATTTTGAATTTTGAAAATCTCAAAAACGCCGTATTAGATTTTTTTATTATTTTATGTTTTTCGGACATACATTGGTTGCATTCGTGCCA
The DNA here is from genome assembly GCA_018207615.1 of Philaenus spumarius. Classification (NCBI taxonomy): domain Eukaryota; kingdom Metazoa; phylum Arthropoda; class Insecta; order Hemiptera; family Aphrophoridae; genus Philaenus; species Philaenus spumarius. The sequence goes on from JAGFPH010003064.1 coordinate 119,843, forward strand.
AATATCAAGGTGGAAATAATATGGGATCAAGAGTAGGCCTAAATAAAATCTACATGTTAAGCAGGTGATATAATTAAACCATGTGTATATAATGTAACGAGAAAGAGTCAACCTAATTTTCACTTTAAATGTTAATAATAAATAAAAATTAATAAATCAAATAATATTTTATATTATTTGTTAAACATATCTTTATATGTCCAAGTACAAACTTTACTTGTTTGCAAAAATTATCATCCTCGTAAGCAATATATTTCACAAGTTAATATACATACCGTACTTAGTTGATAGTTTATAACATTTAATTGCAAAATTATATTATTATTAGCTATAAGTAGGCCTAACAGAAACCAATAATTCGATCAAATTCTTTGTCGAACTTCTAAGTTGTTATTCAAATACAGAGTTTGATCTGTTAAAAATTCAAATACGTTATTCAATTAGTAAAACTATTCGTCCATCCCATCACTACTAAACATCAAATAAGTTACTCAAAAAATATTCTAATAAGCCTGCATCCCATAAACCTAAAAACCTGTTTAAAGCAATACTTTAACCCAAGGTTGATTCAAAGTCACCTACAATGGACTAGTTTTTACCACCTTCCTCTCTTGTGTAAAAGTTTTGAATATTTTAACAAACAAATTTTCAGACCAAAATTAAAACAACCCCAAACAAAACACTTTGATTTTACCTGCGACTACCAACCTAAACAAACCCTACATACCTGCAGTATGTTGAGCCAACAAGTGAGTTGAAATAAACTATAACATCATTATCTGAAGGATTGACCTTTGAGTCTCCTCTAACAGCATCAAATTGATAACACAAGTTACAACCAAAATAAGGTGGCTTATCAGGCAATTATTTTGAAATTATATATACATTGAGATAACTTTTTTTAAAACTACTTCTTAACAAATTCTTATTAAGATAAATTAATGATTGACTTGATTACAATCTTTTATTAAGTCTAAATATTGACTTCCAAAACTAAACAACTTTTATAGGGATGGTGTTTTTAGCATTTAAAAGTAGGTATCAGATTGGCTTTAGGCTATATTTTTTGAATTTTGCAGTAGAGTCGCGCTATTCTGAAAATCCGCCTATTCCGAACAGAGTTCAGAAAAAATTCCGATTTTTTAAACATAAAAACAGGAGAAATTAAAAGACGTTTGTGAAAAAACGTAGGCCTACATTTATTGTTATACAAATAAGTTAAATAGAGACATACATAGAGCCTGCTAAGCTTGATGAAAATGCAGCTAGTGATATTGGAATGAAAGCTGGTTTTGTTTCCTTCACGTTTTCCATCTGTTTTGCAGGAAGGAAGCTACCGCAACAAGCATCCGGTGAAAAGGATACCGGGTCCCTCAGAAAGAAGGAATGATTAGATATAACAGCTCTACCGGTAGTAGTGTTCTTGCCACCTGCCAGTTGCGTTCATCCGTTTTTCTCCTCCGTTTTCGTTATCTCGGAGGATTGTTTTTCTCGATCTGTTTTCAAGATAATGCGGTACTAACGGACATACTGCGGAATGACAAAACGGACAGTTTGAACAACCTATTCCTTCCCTTACGTTTTTAGAAGAAAACGGAATCATAACGCAAAGGAAGGAAATAACCCCGGATGGTGTAAACACACACTAAAGCGAGGTCAAGAGCATTTGCCGAGTCACCTCCTCCTTGCTTTCCTCCGAGCCGATCAAAGCTGTATAGAACAGGCACTAGCAGATGACCCCGCAATTAATTTACGCCTCAACAAGTCAATACGTTGATATTATTCATGAAATCCGCATATTCCGAATTCGTGCTAAACCGAACGGTCCCAATGAGTTCGGAATAGCGGAACTCTACTGTATGCCTATTGTAATCATTTGGCGCCTCCAACATGTAAGATTACTCTTAGGTACATAGGCCTACCTGTACAAATATTTGTAATTATTATTTTTGTTAAATTAGTTATTAAGTTTTGTAAATGCAATTAGCCTATGTTTTAAGTTAAATTACATGAATGACATTGCATTATTTTAAGTTTTTTTTATTAAGTGTCAAATTCCAAAAAAAAATGCATGACAAATATAGAATATTATTTTCAAACTAGAAAAATGACTCACATTAGGAACTATTTTAAACTAACAATAACTATCCTCATTTTATTGTAGATGCGTATAAAAAAGGCCTTCTCCGTTGATATATTTTTAGCTTAAAAGTGAAGTATAAACAGCTGAACTACTAAATGTTTATTTAAACTCCGTTTGAAGTTCATTAAAAAGTTCAAACATAGTAGGCATGCATAAATTTGTGAGAGAACAAAGTACATCGGCAAACGAAGATAATATGTTCGCCCACAAATATATACAGGCCAATGTTTGAACTTTTTATCAATCTCCAAACGGAGTAAATAAAATAATTTTTGTGTTTTTTATGTTGTGTACGGTGTTATCTGAAGACAGACGAATGCCCAAAACCACTGTCGTAAACGAATGAAGGTAATGCAAAAAAAAAGGATTATTCTGACATACCTACCAAATTAGACATTAGTCTTAGTTCTCTGTTTGAAGTTATTGTTTGTTAATGATGGATGTTGAATTTTATTATAATTACTTATTCGGACGTTTGCCATCATTTGTGTGTTAAATAATCAAACACGACGTTTCGGGAATACAAATCATATCCCGTTCTCAAGTGACTAAAACTAACGGTAGGCCTACATAAACCTAGGCAACTAGGCCTATGTAAGGGTGAACAAAGTAAAACTACAAATTATTACTAACCTTAATAATGTTAAGGGTTTATGTACCGTTAGTTTTAGTCGGAACTTGAGAACGGGAATTGATTTGTATTCCCGAAACGTCGTGTTTGATTATTTAACACACAAATGATGGCAAATGTCCGAACAAGTAATTATAATAAAATTAGTCTTAGTCTTACACCACATAGAGTTTAAATTTCTATACAGAAACTTTCACCCAACTGATGTCTTTGATTGTTTTTCTAAAATATATATGGAGTTTAATCAATAGAAAATGCAACTCCTTTTACTAGTTAATTCTCAAAATAATAAATTAAAGCTTTTAACTTATACCAAAATCCTTATTTTTTGTTTATTGCGACCATGATACAATCAGATGATTGACATAATATTTGTATAGTCATTACCATGGCAACCACCACTAGTGATCAACAACATAAATCAGCTGATTAGTTTTAAAAATAAATAATAGGCTACTCTAGATGTAGTCTGTCTTCTTCTTACTGCTTAATGTTTTTAGATTTTTGGGTTTTTAAAACTTAGTGACAGTGATTAGGTACCATATTCATAGGCCTACAATTATATGTTCACCTGTGAGAGCCCATTTAAAGATTTGTGCTTTATCATTTCCCCAAAATTCTACATTCTTCTGATGGGCTGTTGTAAAACTTGCCTAAGTTATGCATGTCTTGAAAGGGTTATATAGCCTAGACCTATCCAATCATTTGCAATGTTTGGTCTCTTCAAATAAAACCATTCATGGAATCAAAATTGTCTACGTTTAGGACAATAATTAATTTTTAAAAGGAATCAAAACTTTTATCTTCAAAATGTTTAAATGTTCAACACTTTTAAAATGATGTAATATACTCTAATAATAATAAATAAAATGATAAAATATAATATTAATAATAATAATAAAATGATTTAATTTGTATAATAATTAGGCTACTCTATCTATGTTTACAGGCGATGATAACAGCTCAGGTTTTTCGCCTCAAAAAAATCTAGGCCTAACTATGTTTAGGCTACATTTGTAAATGACTTCAAAAACTAGCATAACCCTGTAAAAATTGCCTTTCGAGTCCTTAAAATTTGCCCTTTAAATATCCTCCTTTGATTATTCAAGTGAGAAATAACTTGGTGAGGTTGGTGATTTGTTTGCTTGATTTACTTGCACTGCACAAGTAGTCTATCACACGGTAGGCAACATATAGCCGATATGGTTACTGTTGGGTTTTTAACCAAATAAACAAATATACACAGTCTGGTGTAAGTGTTTATATTTAACGTACAGATAAATTCCTTGTATCTATCCAAACTAACAATAATTATATGTAATAAATTCACATAGACAGAACCAATTGCACTTGACATGATGTGTCACGAACTTGTTCCATATCGAACTGTCTTTTACATTATATGCTGCACCGGATATCAGTGCCGTCTAGAGCATATACATTTCTAAGTTATAACAGTTACAACCTACTTTTTTTATATGATCGAATGTTTTATATATAGGCCTATAGGCTATATACCATTTGAATATATATTTGTGGCAAGTTAGCTTATAGAAAAAACAAACGTAGGCCAATACGTCATGAGGAAAGGCGAGAAAAGCGAGGATAGCTTTGAAGTAAGTTTGAATTTTATATCTTAATGAAAATAAATTGTGTTTATAAATCATTTGAACTTATTTGTAACAAGTTAGCATAGCCTACCTATAGAAAAAACAAACAAAGGCATATATGCATTCCGAGAAGAGGCGAGCAAATCGAGGTTAGCTTATGAGGTAATTTTATATCTTAACCCTTTGACCGCCAACGTCCAATTGATCGGACGTCGTAATTTCTGGCGAAAAACGCCAACGTCCGATCGATTGGACGTTTTGTAAAATTGATATAATTTCGTTATTTAAACAGATAGAGAGTCCTAGTTTCGTGTTTTGTTATCCTAAAAGAACAAACTAAAGGATATTTAATGTTATTATGTTGGTACTAGGCTACTGTTTCACAAACATATAGGCCTACAGCTGGTTTTTTTTTGCGCACGAAGTCGTGTGATTGACTTACAACAGTCTGTCACTAGCTACTGATCGTATGAAGCTAATATGAAGAAAGTGTTTTGAACGCAAATGTTGTAAATAGTGTAAATATTTTTAGTTTTTAATGTGTTACTAGGATACGTATTACAAAATAACTAATACTAACTGATCAAACATCTACAGAATAGAGTCTGCACCGTCCACTCTTACATAAGGTAAGAATAGGATCTAAATTGATTTTTCCATGTTTTAGAAAATATTTTTTTTCTTTGTTGTTTATGATTACATTCTCTTAAAATTTTTTACAGGGCTTCATTATTACATTTACTTCAATATAAAAATTAATTTTATGTATACGGTAAAATATTTTTTGTTTATATTGATTTTTTAGCTCAAAATATATATTTTTTTGTTAACAAAATTTGATTTAAGGTTTTCATTACTTTTCGAATATACAAATTGAATTAAACTTTGTTTGCATATGTTTATCTTATAGAATAGCTAAAGACAAAAAAAAATTAAAAAAATATTGTTCTAGCTTCAATAGCAAGGTTTTTAGAACGCTTTATATAGAGTACTGCAAAAACAGTGATTTAGGCCGTGGCGGTTTAGGCTAGTCAGCCGCGCTAGATGCCAGGCGCCGAAAGGGTTAATGAAAATGAATTGTATTTATCATTTGAATATATTTGTGACAAGTAACTAAGCTTAGCAACAAAATAATGGTAAGCTTCCTCACAAGAAAGAGATATGCAATCCAAGCTAGGTGTCGACGTCTTTTAACAAAAATCTAATTAAATACCCTAAATGTAACAAATTAGATAAAGAAAAACGATTGTATATAAGTCGGTAGGCCTATAAGTAAACGCCAGTGCAACTAGGTTTGTTTAGGGGTAGGCCTAGGTCTGAATTAAATATTTTGCATAAGCCTACTTGTTAAATTAGCATCACCTGAAGACCTTTTTTTTTTGGAAAGTAAAAAAGTGCTATCGAATTATATATGTTTACAAATTAGAAACATACGGTGACTGAAGACAAGTTATGTCTAGGATTCAGGTTGTTTAAGGTTGCAACTGAGCCGTGATAGAAGTAGTAGCTACAATTTTGCCCACTTACCTTCAGAGACTTATCATATTTTTTTTAATTTTACGGTTTAGGCCTTCACAAAGTTTTGATTAGTTTAGTAATTACTATAAACGCTGGCATAAATTTACTATATGACCCTAACATAGGCCTACTTTGACTAAAGACTATAAGTTAGAACTTCAATCTAAATAGGTATATATATTTTTGTTCTTGCATTTCTGTTGCATAGGGTCGTGTAGTAGCCTAAATTAGCGCCCAATTAGCCTATACGAAAATTAAATTCAAAACAAAATTCACTGAAATACAACTATACACTCTACTAAACAAAATATGTTAGGCCTAAGCCCTACCACTGTTCCAAAATGTCAAAAATATGGCAAGAGACTTTTATAAATAAAAATGAAAGTATATCAAATTAGTTTCAATCTTTTTCAGTAAGATATTAATCAAAGTTAAAGACATAATAATAAATTAATATTGTGTGGGCATCTTGTGAGAATACGGTATTTAATTAATTTACAAAATCACGTCAATTCTAATCACAATTAGGCCTAATGATTATTAAAGTCAGAAGTGACCGTATTTCCTCAAAGATTTTATATATATCGCAATTTATATTTAAAGATTATCTGAGCTTATAAGCTAACTAACATTTTAACAATTATATAAAAACAATTTTAGACATATTTATTAAAATTTACTCATAAAATTAAAGAAAACTTACAAGAGTTGACGCAATATAGTGAAGCCGGTCGACTTCTAATTGACCTTCAGAAAGGGCAAGGCAAACCAAACGGATGGGTGTATTCAGATAATTGTCAAACACAGATTGTACTACAAATGTACAACAAACAGATAAAACCTTTGATTATATAGACCATCTCCATAATAAAAAAGATTAAACTTTTTGTATAAACAATGTCAATTCATTACTTTATTATTTTAATGCAAAAAATAAGAAGTGAATAATTATATACGACACTAAAGAATACAAAAAGATACAAAAAAGTTTTAGTACTTGAAATTGTGCAAAACATAATATATAAAAGATAGACGAATACTTTAAACAAGCTTCACAACTTAAAACACACATAATTAAAACTTTAAAAATAATAATAACGACTTTTGTTTAATGTAGAAAGTTTATTTTACAATATATGTTATAATGCAATACAATCTTGTGTTGACTCATACAAATTCTAGTCAGCTACATGCACGTAACTGCAACCTACTGGCAGCAGCTGGTACTTTGTTTTAAAATTTAAAGACATTCATCACAGAGAACTTTAGCTTCGCAATTTACAAGTTTTAATTGAAGGACTTTTACAAACGGTTCTAAACTATTATTGTCTCTAAATTACCAAACCAATCCAATTCTTCCTTGCCTTTCACCTTAATATAACACAATGTCAGATATTTTTCTTATTCGTATGTTTAAATTTACATTAACCAATTAGAAACTACTTAGGAAATAAATTTGTAAGTATCAATCTATGGTATTAACAAACAATATACATTAAATGTGTTTTATTGGACTGTCAAATTTTAAGAAATACTGTAGTTTGATGCTGTTTAATATTTAAACAATATACCTAATGAAATTCACTGTAGGGAAAAACAATAGGCCCACAATCCAAAAAATGTGCTTTATGGTTTGTTTCAAAAGTAATCTATTTACAATTTACAATAATTAGGCCTATTATTGAGGTGAAGTAAACTTTTTCAAAAGCAGTTCAATTAGAATAATTATTACAGAGTTGAGAAAGGCAGTTTTAGGCTACGGCCACGCTAGGCGACCTGGTCGCCGCGACCCGGTCGCGGAGAATTTTTTATCCGCGACCTGGTCGCGGGTAGGTGCCACACTTAGCGACAGTCGCTGTAACACAATTGTAAAAGATGACTTCTTTGAATGAGGATATGCGCTAGTGATTGCCGAAGATCTTCTGAATAATTTGCATGTTTTCTTGCTTCAATTGTCTTATTAAAAATGCTTTAACAAAATAAAAGAGTACATTATTTATGTTGAATAAAAACCTAGCATAAGCTTTTGGCTTTTAGTCTTAGCTCTAGCTTTCGTTATTAAGTCAAAGCTTTTAGTCTTAGCACTAAGTAGTTAATATTTGTTTAATATTTTTTTAATTGCTTAAATCAAATAAAATTCTATTAAATAATGGTTACTAATTAACTCATACACCGCCCTTTGCTTATACGAGCCCGTCACCAGTTTTTACGGAAGACATGTACCGTACACTTTCAGATACCTATTGAAAACGCGTGTTCAGTAAAAGTAAAACCCCATTTTCTCAAAAAATATTTACCAGATTTAAATAAAATTAATACTAGATATAAACAATATATGTATACACATACTATAAAAAAATGAAGTTCCTGTACCAATTTTTAGATCGTTTAACGATTAGGCCTATAAAAATATACGAATAATATTTACGGTAAAACGTGTTTGACTGCCTCCAACGCGCCTGTGAGCTATTTTGAACATTTAGTGATTTATTGTGCGTGCGCCCACAAAAAACCTGTCAAAACAAATGACTTACAGACATTCTAAAATGATTGAAAAATGTTTTTTCATAATTTCTTAATCTTCAGTGACAGCACTAAAGCACCTAAATTAGGCCCTTTGAACGTTTAATGAATGCACCCACTTGACTCTATTTCTCCTTTTTAACTTTCATTCTTTATTCTTTTCTTCATTTGTCAAAAGGCATGGTTCTGAAAACACTGAACTAGCATCAAAGCGCACATAAAGCAGATGGAGTAGAGAAGGGTGGGGGAGCGACATGTAGCGACCTGTCGCCAAGCGTGGCCGGCTCCATAAGATAACATGGGGAGCGTATTTGTCGCCGCGACCAGAAAACGCTCTCGGTCGCGTTCTATTTGCTGTCGCTGGTCGCGGGTCGCCTAGCGTGGCCGTATCTATATCATTGAATGCATTCCACTTTTTTTCTTTGTCGCAGCGACTAGGTCGCGGCGACCAGGTCGCCTAGCGTGGCCGTAGCCTTAGACTAAATTTAGATGTCAGTTAATTGAAGAATGTAACCTTCTAAATTCTATTATAGGCCTTTACCTCTGTGCCCTATTGGGCACAAAACACAAAAAGGCTGTGGAACATTATTTTAATGTTTGATTGTATTATTATGAGTTCCAAGTTTATGTAAACAGCTGATATTATTTGTAGAAATTCTAAACATCACTTAAACATATTGTAAAAAATAATAACAGCCTAAACAAACAAAACCTCCTGGTACCGATCAAAATAAATTTCCAGTTCATAAACAATTAATACAGGTTATAAGTATATATGTAAATTTTTAGTGTTAAAATAATGTTAGCATTCTTTCCGCCTGGAAATAATTATATAAGTTGCAAAATTTACCTTAATCTGCTCCAGTGACAATGTGGTTGGTATCACTACTCACTTTCCTAAGAAAAAGCTTGTCGTCTGCTACAATCTCAATAGTAGGCTACTAAATTGTTAAAAATTCAAAAAATACTAGACTGTATTTAAATTTATTGGATAACTTACAAAAAAAAAAAAAGAAAGTTTATCTTTCTAATCCTTAATGTATACACGTTTACCAGACATAAATAACGAAGCTAAACTGACATAAGCTTGGCTAGAAAGGGTTAGCCTATTTAGTTTTACAGGAGCATTTGCTTTGAAACATTAATCATGTAGTTTCCTTTACAAATCTATACAGTTTACCACAATGTCCTACAAGTGAGCTTCAGTTAGGCCTATGCGTTTTCACAATTCAATTCATTAAAATGAACAATATTGTTGCTCATGACAACTAACTGTCTTTTTGATAAAAAAATAATGTGAGATGTATTGATGTCGCACAAAAGTCATGATTTTTATACAAAAAACGCATCTAAAAGTAAGTTATTAATTTATAAATAAGAATATTTTCTATTGTTAACTCTGACTTAATACATCCATTGTTTCCATCATTTTTAAATTTGTTGCTTTTTTGACGATAACATTTGAGCTATGTTCAGGCTCTTTATAGTATTACTTCTAGGCCTAGTCTGTTTGTATGTTGATTTGTAAACAAACTACTGTAAACATACGTCTTATCTTATAGGCAAATGAATTTTTGTACGACATGTAATTTTAGTTTGTTGATAAAATGCAATACAAATGAGATATTTGGCTATCAATAAATTTAAAAATTTTAGGTTAAGGTTGGCTTTAGTTGTTAGGGAGGCATTATTGCACTATCGGTACCTATCCATTTTCAAGACATTTACTATTTAGCAAAAAACACGAGAGTAATTTTAAAAAGCAAGATTTTAACACTCTTTTTAACTCTTTTTTAACATGAAATATCCTTCTGGCGTGTAATTTTTACGTTTAAAAAAGTTAAAAAATATGGCAAAAAAATTTGCTAAGTTAGTTTAAAAAAAATAAAATTCAGACAAAACCATAAACAGTTTCAGTAACTCTAGTATTATGTCAGTACTTAAATCAAAGTTGTTTTATGCTGTACATTGTTTACTTATAATGTAGCTTTCCTTTATAAACTAATCTGTCCTTTCATCGTTACAGAAAAAAAGGATGTCAAAAAGGAATAGGAATAACTTGTTTCAAATAGGCCTATTATATATGGTATGGAGTATATTAATACTCTTACATCATTTTGTAGGGTAGGAGCCTAGGCAAATAATTGTAAAACATAACCTCAACATGGTTCATTGTTAATTAAATGCATACTACTGTATCTCCATTCTATGTGACAAATATTAACAAATTACCGCAAAATGACTACATAAATAAATAAGAACTTACGACTGGTTGTGTTTATGTACTCACTTAAATTTAGACGAATATTTGAAAAGATGAACCAATACTTTCATTATTTACATTTCAAACAATCACACAGTCAGAAGTGGGGCAAATTCAACAGCTGTTGTTTGTTCTAAGATGCGAATACAGTACCAGCTGTTTTAGTTTGTACGTTAAGTGGAGTTGCCAGGAACGAAAAACGGAACTTAGTTCTTAAACCGCCAGAGTTCAAATTGTGATGTGTTTCGAAGCAAATCGATAATGTCGCAAAATGCCTACTCATTATCTGATTGAAGGAACGGGGAATCTAAATACCATAAGCAAACCAACTTTTACACTCATAAGCAAACCAACTAACTGTTACAACAATAGATAAAGCAGCAGATTAGGTTAGCCAGTATAAACAATAAAACAATCACTTGTCTATCTAACACCTAGTTACTGAATGAATGATTTGAAATTAGTATTTTAAACTAGAACCATTTGTCGTGTAATTCGAAACTTTGCCCAAAATATGTTAACAGCTAGAATCGATAAAGGCGCTTATTTTTTTACTGTTTACTTCTTAGTACCACTTAAGACTAATGAAGTTGGGTTAGTAGTAGACGCTGTATTGAAAATTCCAACTGTGACCCACTTAGACAAGGGCGTCCATTCTCGGGGGCACGCCAACACCCCCTTAGCTCTCAGGGAAAGGGAAAATGTATTTTACTAATTTAGTCAGGTGTTTTTCCTAATCATATTGTGATCCTAATCCTTTATTGAAATAATTCGACCACGCAGTTGAACCGCTGACGTGAGTTGATCGAATTTCCAAAACTAAGTTTAGGCCTATATGTTTTAGTTTTTCAACCAACTATTTGGGAAATTAGGTCCGCTTATTTAATTGCCTGCGTGTAGTAAATACTGTGCATTAGTATAATTTTGTTTGCACCTCGCTCTCCAACCCCGGCTCATAGCTTCCTCGTTCCGCTCGCAGCGGAAAAACACGCTTCAATGGATTTGAACCGGGTACTGTATTTTACGTTTTGCACGATTTTGGGGGAACCAGGCGGGCTATTATGACGTGTAAAAAATAAAAATGTGCAGAATAATATCTTCTATTTATCTTGTTAGACAAATCCTCCAAAATCTTTATTATAGTACGAAAAATGTGACCAAATCGTTACTTCCGTCAAAAAAGTGATGCCGGTTATTCGATTTTTTTTGCTAAAAAACTAGTCCGGGCAACTTGGAAAACCAATTTGTCTATCAAATTTGGACCAAATCTGATGTAAAATGCGGCCGTTAGTGTGCGAACACATAAATACATATAAAATCTATACATATAAATAAAATTGGAGAATCTGACTGTGATTTCAAAATAAAAACTTTTTCTAAGCTCATATGGCTATTCACACATTGCCAAAACCTAAACAAACATGTATACGTCTTTTGTCTGTCTGTCCGTCTGTTGTTAGACCCGGGCTTAATGTCCGGAATGGGTGAACCGATGTTGACGAAACTTTCACTAACAAGTACAGGACTTTTAAGAGAATATTTAAGGCTAACATAAAATGTTAAAATGATGGACACAATTAGAGATTTTATGGTCAGGTGTTGGGGATATTGCGTGTCTATTTCGACAACTGTTTTACGTTTTGTACAGTTCACAGCTAGCCCCACTACCCAACTTATATCCAAGTGCTTCTGTTCTAATCAATCTTCCCAAAAAACACTTCTTGTTAAAAAAAAAGAACGCCAAGAAAGCTCTATAAAAAAGTAATGATATAAATAAGTTGCCAATCTTAAGTATTTATATGTTCGAGGAACCACATATATATATAATAGTGATAAACTATACTATTTTTTTAAACAATATAGAATCGCAGATTCAAACTTAAACGAAGAATTTTTCCGCTACAATGAATAACATTCACTCAAGAAATGAAAATATAAGTTTAAACAATTTAAGTTAAACTTTTAAAAGAAAATATAGTAGCCTATTAAATGTGGTGCCTTCCTCATTTTCTCTCATTTCATTAAAATTGGTTTACTGCTTTCTTTTCAGCGAATTTCCATAGGAAAAATGAGCTATTGCAGTGGCCCTTATGGTGAGACCCAAGGTCGGGAGCAGCAAATGAGCACCGATCATGGTCCCCAGGACACGTTTTGGAGTGTCATTAAAAATCATATATATTTGCTCAAATTTGGTAGCCTACACATGTCGGTTGTCTACGTCGCTCGGACGAGTTCTTTAGCCAAACAAAATCCAACAATCGGAACAATGTTTTTTTGACCGCAAGTAACTATGTTTTGAGATTTTTCCTAAGAGAATGAATTTGTTTTTGAGTTTTTTTCTACAAATATAAATGTAGGATGTTATTCTGCAAATTTTGTTTTTTTACGCAATCTTATAGCTCGCTCGGTTAACCCAAAATCGATCAAAACGTAAAATACCATAGAAGTACCCGGTTCAAAGCCATGTAGTTGAGTCTACCGTGGGGTTGGCGTGCGAAGCACGCAATGCTTTGTGTAGTGAAGATACTCCCAATATCTGGAATGGCGTGCGAAGCACGCAATGCTTTGTGTATTGAAGATAATCCCAATATGCGGAATGACGTGCGAAGCACGCAATGCATAGATACTCCCAATATGCGGAATGGCGTGCGAACCATTTTGCAGCTATCCAGCACCGTCGTGAATAGACCTGTTTCCCAAATTGTTGGTTGAAACCCTAAAACATAGGCCTATAAACTTAATTTTAGAAATTTGCTCAAGTCACGTCAGCGGTTCAGCTGCGTGGTCGAATTATTCTCATTTCACCCCAAAATTCCACTCATTGGAGCGGATATTCTGAAAACTTAAATTACTTTGACAACATAATCAGTACCCCTCGCCAATGGGTATAATTTTAGAGGTGTAATCATCATTTCCGTAAAAATAACACAGTATGCACAATCACTAACGGGATTGGCGAAAGAAGCGAGCAGTTACAGAGCCCCTAGTTTTTAATAAACACTCCAAAACGTGTTCTGGGGACCATGATCGGTGCTCATTTACCACTCCCGACCTTAGGTCTCACCGTAAGAGTCACTGCAAATAGCTCATCTTTCCATTGAAATTCTCTAAAAAGTCTGTTTGAACGGTTCTTTTGAGGTTAAATGTGGATGAATCATGCCTACAACAAACACACCCACAATGAGAATTCGGTTCGCTGGACCAAATCCGGCGCTAATTTCGACTCCCGTCTGAGCATGTTTTCGTTTCTTAGAAATGTCTTCTCGTGCAGGCAGTACGGTAGACTACATTATCATCGCTCTTGAACTACGCCGTCGACATGTAACATGTATTGTTAATGAAATCCGCTTGTCTAAACAAAGCAGACTACAATGAACGGAAATTTGCGCATAACTCGACCCCAGTCTGATTCCCAGAAACCCAGACACTTGTAGATTTATGAAAGGATAACAGACCGCCTAAGTTCCTAGAAGACCGAGATGTGGGTCTAACTTACAACCTAATGGCCGTCTTTTACGGATTGGGAGATAAAATCTACATCAGTACCAGCAAAAACAAAAATGCCTTTTTTTATTGTCATTAAATTTCCTTGAAAATGTTTCAACCTTGTTCGGAGGAAAGTCGACGCAGACATGTCAAAAATGAGTTTGCTATAATTGCGACGGTGATCTCTGCAGAGACGAATCCAAGGTTTTAGTAATTTTAGTCAACAGTAGTTTGATTTTAGTAGCTTTTGTATCCTTGAAGATGGCGACATTGTCGTTGAAACTCGTTTGACTAAATAAACGTAAGATTAATTGTGAGAATCTGAGTTCAAACTTTAGTCTATCAAGTATATACATTGATTTTTTTTCACTTGTCCTTTTAATAAGGCTTGGTAGGAATGGTAGGAGTGAAACATATTTCCGAGTCGACTGCACTCTGCAGCCCTCCAAGTGGGAGAGCTGTACTTTATTTAAAGTAACCCTGACTATATAAACGAACTGAAATGCGCATGCGTGACAATGTATGTGAGTATGTTTTACTAAACATAGCTTTGTCTCGCACATTCAAAATTAAAAAATATTTAATTTTCCTAATATTCCACCGCGAGCAACAAGTTGTTGCGATCACCACCAGAGTGCAGGCTAAACACTCGAGTAAGAACGCAAATTACGCGCATGCTTCCACAATAAAGCAGATTTTCTCGTCGTAACTTATCCAAATTTATTGAAATTACTTTTATTTAAAAGGTAATTCAACTTGGAATGTGGTGAGGTTTTTAAATTTCTTTTTATATTTGCATTACTGAATAAGAAAAAATCACAAACTTTGACTTTGAGTTGTATTTTGAGTTATATTTGTCAAAGGTGTTTTTTTGACGCTAAGCGATATCTCCCTTAATTCTTCATCAAAATAAATTATTCAAGCATCATTTTAAACTTTATTTTCCCCGCTATTGACGAAAAATAGACAAACTACTTAAAATTGATGATTTCGTTATAAAAATTTAGAAAAAACACTTTTATATTATATGTACTTTATATTATTCCTATTGAAAGGCGCCATCTATTAAAAATCTGTTAAACTAACATGACAGCTGTTATTTAGATGTTTTACATTCCATACGCAAGTGCAAGTGTAATCTATCTCATAAATCAATCAAATTGAATCAACGTAAAGCGTTATAAATCGTTATAAACTGTTGTCAAATTAAAACAACGTAAATAAATAAACGTAATTTACTTAATTAAATCAACGTATTAAATCAGTTATGTAGGCCTACTCCTAACTTGCGAAATATTCGCACGGGTCAGCTGGTTATATTATTATTACTAGTACAGCACAGCGCATAAACGTAGGAGCTACAACTACTGGCGAGAGGACACGTAGACCTCCTGTCTGGATATAGTTTTACAAGTCTAGCTGTATTTCAGGAACATAGGCCTACGTGCATTGGGTCACGCAGGTTAGTTATTTTAAAGCTTCGCCTACGTGTTCGGTAACATGCATAAATCGGAACTGCATTTTTAGCGAATTTCCATAGAAAAGGTGAGCTATTGAAGTGAGAACATATTAAGAACCATATATAGGCGGTGATAATCACCCAAGTTTTTCGCCTATACAAAAAAAAAAGGAACCATATATTAGCTATTAGGAACCATTCGAAGTATAGGTCTAATATAGCCTAAAAGTGTTTTTAATCATTTATTGTAATGAAAACTAGAATTTTAAGTTGTTTGTCTATTTTTCGTCAATATCGGGGAACATAATAAGCTATGCTCGAATAATTTACTTTTTCATGAAGAAATAAGGGAGTTATCGCTTAGCGACAAAAAAACACCTTAGAGAAATCTATACTAATATTATAAGGTGGTAAAATTTGTTTATATGTAGGGGGTAATCTCTGGAACTACTGAACCGATTGAAAAAATAGTTTTACTAATAAAAAGCTTCACTATCTCTGAACATTTTTTAAAACATTTTTTATTTCAACATTTGTAAATTTAGTCGGAATAATCTCTTAGATTAGGCCCAGACTGTCAAACCAACACATGTATTCACATTTATTACCATAGCAACCAATTGAATAAAATAACAGATAAAACTGTTTGCTCCAATATTTCCATTAACAGCTGATTTCAAACTTTGAAGCAATTATTTGTATTTCTAACTTTTAGGTTAGGTTTTTATTAAAGTGTAGACCTGAGCCTTGCTGGTTTATTACCTAACATTATGTACCATCTTAGCTTTGGGATTATTATTAATCCTAAACCTTTATTATAAAGGAAACATATATAATATGATTATGTGTATAGAAGGTTTAAACGGGGTTGGCGTGCGGAGCACGCAGGGGTTTCTCCTAGTAATATATAAAGAATAGTGCTTTACTTTGATTCCATATAAATTAAAAATTTTACTATAGTCTGAAAAACAAAAACAAAAGTTGACTGCACGGTTACAACAATGGTGTACAGCGTACATCTGCTGAGTCAACAGCTAATATACACAATATCAAAAAAAAAAATTAACTGGGTGTGCTTAAGACCACACGTTGGAAGTGATAACTTCTATGACTACGGGGATTTTTAACTCGGTAAATGTGTACAATTATAAGGATTATAAAACTGTAGGCCTATTTGTTCAAATTGTTTATTTATATCCGTTATTATATATTTAAAGAAAGGTAAAAATATTATCTTTTAGTTACCTTTTATTTCATATTGATAGATCAAATGATTTAGAAGTTGTTAATATTACAGTAAAGAAATTAATAATCAAATATGTTATACAAAGATGTACGAATGTTTGCGAAGTTAAACAGTAGGTATCCTTCTTTAAATTTGTATAAACGAATATATTGATGATCAAAGGTTAGTTTTATATACAGTTTATAACCCCAAAGCAAATCTTATAACGTGTAGAAGCCCATATAACTTATAGTTATAGAAGCCTACATTAGTTGTATAACTAATATATAAGAAAATTAACATCACAAGAAATTTTAATGGTTGAAGTTGTAAACATAACTTCAAAATATAATCTACGCTGGGTTTTGTTTAAGAATTACAGATGATGGGCGAAATCAGCTGTTATATTATATTAACTAATTCTTATGTGTTAATTTGATTGCTATGCTAATAAATGTAAATAATGTATTAATAATATTCCCTCTCCACGATCTGACTTGTGTCTAAACAAAAGCGTGACGCGAGATCTCGCGAGAAATCTGGCGTGATGCGAGATCTCGCGGGAAATCTGGCGTGATGCAAGATCTCGCGAGAAATCTGGCGTGACGCGAGATCTCGCGGGAAATCTGGCGTGATGCAAGATCTCGCGAGAAATCTGGCGTGACGCGAGATTTCGAAAACATAGCCAAGTCGAAAGTGCCCAACGGGCCAATAGAAGTTATCACTTCAAAAAATTTCATATTTTTAATTAATTAATTAGAGTAATTATAGGTCCTATAATACACATAATTCAACCACGCAACTAAACCGCTGACGTGAGTTGAGCGAATTTCCAAAATTTACCTTATATGATTTAGTGTTTCAACAATTTGGTTATCTGGTCTACTGACGAAAGCGCTGAAATAGCTGCCTACGTGTACGAAATATACAGGCTGATTCACGAAGATATGCAGAAACTGCGGCAGCTCATTCTACATGTAAAAGTAAAGAAACAAAGTTATATAAACATAGGTCCGGGAACAATGATCTATCTTAAGAAAAATAAGCGATTATATAAAATCATGCGTTTCAAAATGGCGACTGTTTAAAAATGTCATACCTACATAACTCAAAAACTGTAAATTTTTAGAAAAAATGTCAAAACCCCTTTTTTGTAGCCATTTTGATTCCCTAACGGGATGGTGTAACTGCCAAAACAATCGCTTGAAGGATAACAGTTAAGTTAAAGATAACAGCTTACGTAACCACAATATTGGGATGTTTTGTATACTTTTACTAAGATGTTTATGTATAACTAGGGGCTCTGCGTCCCAACCCCGCATGGGCCTTCGGCCTCAGATGGCTGCTTCGCTTCGCTGGCAGTTGGAAAATTTGCTAAAAAATCTCGTTAATCTTTGGCTCGTTTGTACATAGGTGACCGAGCATAAATCAGCTGTTTTATTTGGCAGCTGACTCAAACTCATTAAACATTATCTCCATAAGATTAACATGGGAAATTTGAAGGATTGTTTGGCGGAGCTCCTTCTTAGGTTAATAGCGGCTAAAGGGATGATTGGATCTTGAATCTGACGGAAAATCTCTTCTTTGAAATTTAATTTTCTACAACTTTTGTATTTAACATTTTTTGCTATCTCTTACCGTTTTCTTACTAAATGCGCTCAAAGTGAGAAATTGAAAAAATCGAAAAAATCTTTCCCACCCAAAACGTGCTTCCAAAATTAAAAAATGTGAAATTCTGGCAATTTTCCCAAAAAGTTTCTCGTCGAGAGCTTTAATTCAAGTATGAGGTCGAGGGGGGTACGATTACTGGAAGTGTCTAATAATTAATGTCGGTGAATCGGTGATATCGTCTAGCTTTAAGGACTTTGGGTGGAGCCTCCCTTCTCGGATGAATAGTGGCTAAATGAATGATTGGATCTTGAATCTGAAGGAAAATCTCTCCTTTGAAATTAAATTTTCTACAACTTTTGTATTTAACTTTTTTTTTTATCTCTTACCTCTTTCTTACT
>JAGFPH010003065.1:0-19085 GCA_018207615.1 Philaenus spumarius
GGTAAACATTTCAGGTCTCTATCTATTGTGATCGCTGCGAAAAAGTTTCATACACATGTCTAATTGAACATTGTGGAGATAGGACTGGCCGGACCACTTAAAACGGGACGAAGTAAGTCAAAAGACTTTTATTAGGCTATTATGTAAACTCGACCTAGCCCCGTCCCGCAAAATATGCCATTTGCAGTAATTTCTGTTGCTAACCGGCATAGCTTACTCTTTATTCTATTCATCGTGTTTGCGCGGTTTATTGAATGTCGTTGGACGAGGAATGTGGAATGAGAAATGAGGAATGCGGGACTGTAAAGTGTGAACACCGGTAACTCGACGTATTGTAACTGCGAGGGACTGTATTATAACAATGAGAGTTTCTTAACTATTGTAGTGGGTGAGGAGTTCAAAATAAATTCAAACAAACAATCGCAAGCAAATCTGGTCGTTTGAATAGATTAAATTATATTTTTTGAGGTGGATTGTTGCATTAAAGGGAGACTCCTTAAGGGTCGGCTCTAGCTGTCGGCCATGTTGGCTGACACTCCATAAGACCAATGTTAAATTAAAATCCAAAATTTTTCAAAACTAAGAAAACTATTTTGTTTAATATTTATTAACAATTTAAAACATTGATTTTTAATATTTTTTTACGTTGTAACTATTAATTATAGCGAAAAACTACCAAGCCATTCGCCTGAAGAATTTCGTCCCCAAGATTTTCGTATTTTTTTTAAAACGCTATTTGAACAATTGCGGGTTTTAAATGGATTTAGGCTGAGCAATGTCCGTGTAACCTACCGCCGCTATAGGGTGATTTTAAATATTGTTTACTTTGTAACTATTAATTATAGCGAAAAATTACCAAGCCATTCGGATGAATAATTTTGTCCCCAAGAGTTTGGTATTTTTTTTAAAACGCTATTTGAATAATTGCGGGTTTTAAATGGATTTAGGATGAGCAATGCCCGCGTAACCTACCGCCGCTATAGGGAGTCGCAGGTTGCTTTCTGTTTTACTAGAGCCGACCCTTAAGGGTCTGCTGTAGTGGCGGCCATCTTGCATTTTTATCCCATAAGAGCAATGTTAAATTTCAAACCATTTATTTCGTTTATTTTTTTATCATAAAATCGTTTGTAAGGTCTCGTTTTAAGCACGGTCACATTACGCATCCGTTTAGCGTTTCACATTTTTTAATTTGTCATATAATTGACATTTTTGAAGTACCAAGTTTGAATTTTTTTCCTTACACAATAAAAAATGTATAATTAAAAGTGAAACGCAAGCCGGATTCGCAATTTTATAAAGAATATTCGGCTGTTTTTTCAGCACTCAATTACGAAAGATAGATTTACAAAATGGTTTGAAATGAGGCGATATCAAAGCGCTCGGCTGCAAGAAATTGCACTGTTTAGATACGGCTATAGAGAGAAGCGCTGGAGCAGACCCTTAAGGTGCGTACACACTTGCGCGCTGCTCGTGCTCATGCTAGTTGAATTCATCATATTTGTACGGGAGCGTGAAAGGTTTGTCGTTTTTAGCGAGCATGTGCTTACTGTTTTTCCGAGATATTAATTTTCCAGTGATTAAATACGGATTGTTCGGAAGCGACTTTATAGATTCCTACAGAAACCAAATCATTTTTTCGGATCCTGTGCATAAGGATAAATTGTTTTTTTAAATATTAAAGCGGACGCTTGTTGAGAAATATCCGCGGAGATGGATATACCTGCGGACCAGTGTAAAAAATATACCTTGGCTGTCTCCATACAGACGGGAGAAGAGCAAGTCGAGCCTGGGAAGAGGAAAATATAAGTCACGAATCAAATAAGATATTATGTAAATCTCTTTTAATTGTCATTGTTAAATTAGTTAAACCTGGAAGTGGCAGAACTGGCCTTGTTAATTCGCCCGGAGTTTTTGCGTTTTGCAAGCATTTTTTTCGAAAATTCGCCAAATACAGTAATTATATCCCAATCAATGGGCGGATCCAGCCGGTTTTCAAGGAGGGGGTTGTCTCCTAATGGGATGGAGGGGGGGGTTAATAGAATAATTTTGTTGGAATACAGTGCTTGAAAACGTCTATTAAGACTATTTCACGAGCACCCATTTTAAATAGAAATTAAGGATTATATGCTTTTTCCAAAAATTGAATTTCATCATAACAAATTGTGGAGAATAAATCATAAAATTGAACTGTATACTTGAAAATTTTAAATAGCCTTATTAGAACAACTAAACAAAAATCTGACAAACCTAAAGTATACAGTTCCAGCCAGACGGGAAAAGGTAACGGCTTAACGCGCCTAGGGCGTTGAAAAAGTAAATATTTCACGGAAATACCCGAATAGCCTCGGAACACTAAACCAGGTTTTCCTTATATCAAACGAAAATATAGAACTTGCACTTCAAATAGATATAAAAATCATTATACAAATATAGATACAATAGATACATCGATTGCAAAATGTGCTTTCTCATTGGTTAAAAACTGTCCAATTGCAAGGGTTTACAGAAAACTTTATATCTAAGAAACTATAAATGTGACGAATGATTGGAAGATCGTGGTAGAAAGTTCAAATCTTCACAATCCCACAGGTGCCCTTATCTTCTTCTAAAAACAAGTCTGTTTAACGGTTATTTGCCTTTAAAAAGTGATGAGTTTGAGTCATTTGCTTGTGCTTTCTCGCGCGGCATCAGTTGATTTAGACTACAATATTATAACGATGATTACAATGTTAATATACGTTTTGGAAGAAATTTGTAAATACAAAAATTAAAGTTTAAAATATTTCCTTTCCAACGGTTTTTGTTTTATTGAGTTTGGTTAATATTTAGTGGGTGAAATATTCAATTATTCAAGTTATGTTGTCTGAGACTACTCAATAAACAAAACAAAAGTATAACCCAAAGGGGGGGGGGGCTGCAGCCCCCACAGACCCCCCCCTGGATCCGCTAATGTTCCAATCCAAAAGTGTTCGGTAGCTTTTTTATAGAAAAAGGTCCAAAAAATGCATATACGCAACTAACAAATTTATTTATGTAAAATTTTAAAAGTTTTAGCTCAGAAAGCAAAATATTTCCGGTAAGGGAAAAATCGAACTTTAAGCTTACATAAAACGTACGAAACATTTCTGGTAATTTTTTTCAAAACATACAAAAGTTTTGTAATTTAGTTCTAAATAGAAGTGTAGGCCTATACAAATAAATATCAATTTCAAAAAAAATTCAGAAAACACTAGTTTTTATGTTCCTACTACAAGACCGCTAACAAAAGTAAGCCTATTTTGAAATGTTAATTTACAACATGTTTACAACTCCAATGCAGAATGAATACTGAATGTCCGTGGGTTTCCTATGGATCGCCGGAGGTTCGTTGAAATCAACAATTCCAACAAACCAAAGGCGCTGTTCGTGGCGCCAAGTGTAGGTATAGGTTATATTGTGCTGATTTCCCTGCTAAGTTCGTGCCATCTTCGTCCCCCGGTCTAAACCTAACTAAAAACGGTGGAACTTTTACCCGCATTTTATTAGTATACTTTCTCCCGTAATTTCGATAATATTTGCCAGCGACTGTTATGGTTTGTATTTTTAGACTCGGTTAAGTGTCTAGTTGCTGAATGTGTACAAATTATTTTAACTTCCGTTGTCATCCTCATCTACAGTAATAGTGTACTGAAGTGATTAAAACCGGTCCTGTTAACACCTGGGCTATAGCCTACATGAAAATGTCTAGTGGTATCAGATCATATCGGACGCGACGTTAGATTGGTTTTTTAATATAGCTACCGATTATTTCTTGCAGTACATGTAATTTACGAAATTGTACTCTCTAATATTAACAAGATAATCTACGTTGCCCTTGTTGTGTTCAGGTTGGCACAAAGCACCACCAGTGCCGGCGAGAGAATTGAACGCGGGCCTCCTATTATATATATAGGCTATATCTCGACTGTGTTTGGTAAAAGGTCCAATAGGACGTTTTCAGTTTTTTTAGTATAAACAAAAAACTACACCACTTTACTATTTGAATACTTACATATAAGTTGCTTATATTGCACAATTCTGTAGACTAACTACTAGTAGTTCTGTGAACAGTAGACCTCGCTCGTTGAAATAACAAATGTGGTTTTGAGCTTAGGTTAAAAATAGTGTGCCAGTAAGAAAGTAAGCACAAGGTTTAGCCAGTGAAACATTATTTACAATTCCCACGATTCCGGGATTTCTAGTCCTCGTTTTTATTTCTTTTCTTGAGCTTTAACTGCTAAAGATTTTCTTTTAGAGGCATTGTGTTTTATTTAGGTTAATAATGCGTAAGATAGCTAAAAATATCGCGTTATAGAGGGACAACATACAATTAAATATTTACATACTTAAATAACTCAAACTTAACAATGTATCACAAGTTAACTTAAGTTCCATATCATATTCCAATATTAGAAATAATGAAAACAAACGATGTTAAAACGTCGTGATAGTGATCTCAACCCATGTACCAACACTTCCCACGGTGTCCTACTGTCATTTTTTGTATGTCCTTTATCGCCGCGAGGTTTTATTTGTTTCATCTCATTTTGTAATTCAATTAAAGCTAAGTCAAATACTTTTATGAAATTTACAATGATAATTTATAGGTATACAATTCAATTCTTTGATTTATCCTCTACACTTTCTTATAATAATATGCCATTTTTGGGCTAATGATATTTACATTCCTAAATTACTATTCAAAACAGGCCTAGTAGTAGGAACATAAAAACTGTTGTTTTCAAAATAAGAAATTTGAAATTGATAAATATTTTTATACAATTCTATTTAGAACTAAATTACGAAACTTTTTTACATTTATGAAAATATACAATAATTTTTACTACTTTTTATGTAGGCCTAAAGTTAAAAATTTTCCTTTCGTCACTGAACGTGATTGTTTCTTGAACTAATAACTTTCTTAATTTTACTTAAATATTTTTTTTACTGGCATATATGAACTCGTTAAACCTTTATCTACAAAAAAGCTATGGAACACTTTTGAATTGGTTTAGAATAAACGTATAAAAACATGGTTGAAATACAAAAACTTGGACGATTTTTAACAAATTCGAAGTTTACGGCCATTTTGTGAGCTTACCGTTAGAGATACGGAAAAAAATCAAGAATACAATATTGTTTAAAATTTACTTTGCTTTTAGCAAAATGTTATTAGTTTTTAAATTCGACTTACGGTAAAGCCACAAAATGGCTTTGGAAAAAAGCTTACACTGAGAGAAACGGTCCGGCCGCCATTTTTATTTAATTTAAGGGGTTAAAACTGAAAAATGGAAAAAAACCGTATATATACATGGCTTGGCCTAGGAATAAGGAACATTCATGCAAAAAATCATCAAAATCGGTCAAGGTGTTTGGCCGTAGTAATCGTGAGACAGACACACAGACGAAATGCCGAACGGTCGAGTTAAAACGGAGACCTCGCTTACGCTCGGTCAACTACATTATTGTAAAATTCAAAACCCCTGATTTTTGTTCTATTCTCATTTTTTTACATTATTATACAAGAGTTTTGCCTTATTCGCCCTACATTTGCCCTTTTGTTTAACCTAATTGTTAACCCTTCCGTCTTGATGATAACGTAAACATTACAATGCTCATTTACACATAAACCAATTTGAAAAAACAAGCTCAAACAACATATTTTCTTTAAATGCGCAGAAAAATAAAAATTTTCTTTAAATTTGTATATTTAACAACTTTTTTAATTAAAACAAATTAAACAAAACAAAATTACTTTTCATTATTACTTTAAAAAAGTCGTTATTATAATTATTATTAATTTGGAAATACAACTGTTTTATTGAAAAAGTATACCGACAAACCTGAGAACAATCTGAAAACTTGTGATTCAAACAAATCATAAACAATGTGCTTAGGTTGGCAACACTACTCCGATATCAGCAGGGAAGCTTATTTGTAAACATACCGTACTCTCGTTTCTTTTTTATACCGTGTACCACTAATCATTAGTTAATTTAACGACTATCCGTTTGTTGTTTTTGAAAAATAGATAAATGATTTATTACTCTCCGCTGAATTTTTTCTGCTACATAAATAGTAGGTCTATTTACATCTTTTAGACTACACATTTTTATATTAAATTAAATTAAAATAATGCCTATGATACTTTAAAAAAAAGGTGACATTGTAAAAAAATTATGAAAAGTGTTTAAAAAAATAAAAACTATAAAAAGTAGGCCTACTATGTAAAAGAATTGAAAATTAACATTTTATAGATATTTTTTAAAGAATATCACACATGTTCATTTTTCAAGCACGGCGAAGCCCTTCAAGGTCAACAGTTTCGCTGTCATTAACCTTTCGTCACCGTGGCGAAGATTTGTTCATCAACTCACGATAACGGAAGGGCGGTACAAAAACAGTACACGCTTTTACGGTCAAGAAGCTATAGGAAACGGCGCGTCTTAAGTTCTCCCGTAGACAAAGATATTTTAGTTTTTGGAACCCCCATCGTAAAATTACGAACGGTCAGTGATCTAGGGTTAACTAAGTTTTAGATTTGTTATTTTCTCAACTGTACTAATTGTTAATTATGTATTGTTTTTGTTATTATTATTATTTATTCAAGTTTAACGTGTTAAAGGGATGGGCTACACCGGGGCTAAGTTTTACTCGACTAGCCTGAGTACTGCTCGAGAAGACGCGGACTCTACATTTAAACGCATACAGTAATATAGTTCAGGCTCTTCGTCGATTAAAGAATCGGGGACAATCTTTAGAAAGTACGGAGACCGAATTATTTTTAGATACTGTTTATAAGAGAAACTCCGTTCCCGTAGGATCGGATTCGGCACTCGATCGTAGCTAAATTGTGTAAATTGAGCGTCGTGACGAGAATAAAAATGGAAGACAAAGGAAACAGAAAGTAAGATAAGACTGAAGAGGATCGCATCTTGTAATCAGCGGTCGTGACTCCCCTTCTCCTCGATCGTCGTGGATTCGGACGCCCTACTTCTCCCATCTCGCACTCGACAGTCCCCCCTCCGTCCTTCATCGCATAAAAACATTCGCACATCTTGTACCATTACACATTTGTTTATCAGAACAGTATGAGAAGGTACATCCTCTGCTAACAGTTCACCGTTATCGCTATAAAGTATAAACGATGGAATCCAAGTATTTTATCGCGTTTATTTTAGTTTGCGCGGTCGTGTACGCCGAGTCGGCGAGTCTCGAAGGTTCTCGTTCGGCCGGCGATCCTTACGTCGAAAACCCCAACACCACGGATCTATCGGAAAAGAAATCTAGGTCGATAAACGTGGAGATAAACGATATTTCGGACGACGCGGACGAGGTTTCCCCGAAACGGTCTACGGCGGACGACCCGGCTTCGGCTTTGAACGGCATCTACGCCGATTGCTTCGTCAATCTTTCTTTTCCCTGTCTTCAGAAGAAAGTATTGATATTCTTGGACCGTCTGGGGAGGGTGCAGAAGTTCAGTCTGATAGAAGACTTCCTGTCGGTCGAGAGGATCGACAAAGACGCGTCGCCGTCTTTGACCGAATCGACGCTTTCGGCGAGGAAATTCCAGGACGAGAATACTCTGAAGTCGTTGATCGACGTTTACGTGGACAGATTCTTCGACAGTCACGTGATCAAACTGCACATCCCCGCTGTGCTCGAGGAGAACGGGCGCTCGACTACTCTGGACCTTAAGATAGGAGACAATTTGCTAAACGAAGGTAAGTCCTGTAGAGTGTCTCGGATTATTTTATTCACCTAGTTCGTATTAATATAACATATTTTTTTAGTACTTCAAATTGTTGATTCAATTAGTAGTGTTCATTAAAAATTATTGTGTTTTTACTTTAAATATACAAAATATGTTAACGATTATTCACAAAAATATATTTCAACTAGGGGAGACCCCTGCGTGCTTCGCACGCCAACCCCCAATGGAACCTTCTAAAAACATACGTTATGCTTTATTTATAATAAAGTTGTAGTATTAATAATAACCTCAAAACTAAGATGGTAAATAATATTAAATGTTCAAACCAAATTATTTCTTATATTTTATATCAGCAGTTAATAAATAATAGTTAAAAGAACCAGCAAAGCTCAGGTATACACTTTAAAACCCTAACCTAAAAGCTAGAAATACAAAAATAATTGCTTCAAATTTTGAAATCAGCTGTTATTGGAAACATTGAAGCAAACATCTATATTATCTGTTATTTTATTCAATTGGTTGTGCTATGGTAACAAATGTAAATACATGTGTTGGTTTATCATTCCAGGCCTAACCTAAGATTTTGTCCGACTAAATTTACAAATATTAAAATAAAAAATGGTTTTTACCGAAATGAATTATAGCCTATGTTACTCAGGGATAGTGTAGGTTTTTATTAGTAATGCTATTTTTTCAATCGGTTCAGTAGCGCCAGAGATTACCCATTACATACAAACAAACAAACAAACAAACAAACTTTACCTCTTTATAATATTAGTATATGCATCGAGATATATATACAGAGTTATCATAAGTTAACAAAACTTTGTATATACCTTGTGTCGCATAAATGAACACATTTTTGTCATTCTGACAGTCTCTAATTATAAAATTGTATTTTTATTATAATACAAAAGCAGGTTATTAATTTTTAACATTAGGAATAAGAAGTAGGCAGTTAGGAATTGACTATTGTTCGAATAATAAGTCAATGTTTTTATAACTAGAGTCATACTATTGGACAGGACAGCATTTTAGTTGCATTCAAAAGAGGCGATGTAAAAAAAATATAATTATCCAGAACATGTTGTCCGTCACTTCGAAACGAAGCTCAACTAAGCTCTAGTTTTTGCCATTCTGTTTCTCTTTTAACTACCAATGTTGTATGTTCGGGGTCGTCTATTACCCCGCGCGCCCACTAGTCTTACTTTGTATAGTGATTACGTATAGTTGTTTTTAGCATATGAAGCCGAAATAGATTTGTAAATCTTTTTTTGTGTAAATAGATTAGTAAATAATGATCGAATAAGTACAGTTGCTTTAGCATATGTGGCCGAAATAGATTTGTAAATTATGTATATTGGTAAGTTCACCTAACAGTATGAAAAAAATTCTAGCAACAACTTAGATACAAATTTGTAAAACTCAAAATTATATTCGGGTTAAAATGTTTATTTGCAAATTATTAAAAAAAAATATTAGAATTATAAAACATTTATGCTCTATAGTTTGATTTATATTAATTTGAAACTGACAGAGCTTCACACTCTACTTTTGCATCGTAAGCTTTAAGTATAAAAAAATATAATAAATAAATGATTCAATAAAGTATTTAAAACTTTATATAACTGTGGTTTTACAATGTTCATAATATACAAAACAATTACCGTTGACAAAATATTTGTAGGCCTATCGCAACGCAAGATTGTGCTTGGTCGCTCTACTAAGTTTTGAGGTAATTCGAATTAAAAAAATCTGGAAATTGGTTGACCGTGCAGGCCAACCCTAGAACTTCCCGCTTAGTTCGAATTTTAAACGCTTAAAAATGAGTTTATTTGTTAAAATACCAAAAAAAGAAAATTTGTGAATTTTTAAACAACGATAACTTTTGAATGCGTCGTTCGATTTTCATTTTTAAAAAAGCATTCTACGCAGTTTTTAAAGCACAAAAAGAAAATGTACAGGTTTATATTCATTGGTTGATAAATCTGGAAGATATGTTAAAAAAATACCAAAAAACAAAAATTTGTGAATTTTTAAACAACGATAACTTTTGAATGCGTCGTCCGATTTTCATTTTCAAAAAAGCATTCTACGCAGTTTTTAAAGCACAAAAAGAAAATGTACAGGTTTATATTGATTGGTTGAGAAATCTGGAAGATATGTTAAAAAAATACCAAAAAATACCAAAAAACGAAAATTTGTGAATTTTTAAACAACGATAACTTTTGAATGCGTCGTTCGATTTTCATTTTTAAAAAAGCATTCTACGCAGTTTTTTAAGCACAAAAAATGTATACATGGTTTTATTAAGATTTTTTCGCACGCTTTAAAGTTATTTTTAAAAAACATAAAAATTTCAAAAAAAAATTAGGTTATTTTTTTTAATTTCTTTGGATTGGCTCGATGGATTAACTCTCAAATCTAATCAGATCTAAGTTTTGATACACCCTTTCGAATGACATGTCGTAGAATTCAATCGGTTGATTCGTTTTTGAGAAACTGTACGACAAAAATTTATTTACACACATACATCCACACACACACACACACGGTCGGACACCTCGGCGGGAATAGTCAGAATGGCTTCCTGGGACCTCAAAACGTGGAGATTTAATGAAAACTCGACTTTCGAAAATCGGACCGAAATCAATAACTTCCCTTTATTGGTAGCGGGAAGTTAAAAATGTGAAATTAAGGTGAATTTCATGAAAACACATTGTTTACCTAATCTAAAGCCGAAATAAGTATGGTTAACAAAAAAAAACTGAGTCAAAGTAGCTAAAACAGATGTTTTTATCGCTGGGGTGGTGAACGACCCCGTGCGCGCACTCGCGTAACAAAAGGAGGCGCGCGCACTTAAGGGTTAATAACCTTTACGACGGTTGTATTACACGACCTATCTTTACATTTGGAATTGTTACCCCCCCCCCCCCCCCCGCCAAAGTTTATTTTCAATAAAAGTGCAGACTTAATCACAATCCGAAAGCTCTGGTGCAATTATTATTTTAACAGGTGTTTACTCGTAATACAAATTGACCGTTCGTGGAAACGCCACTATAAATAGCCAACTCGCTAGTTTCGAGACGTTTGCCGATCCATACGACACTAAAAATCATCTTCAATTTGCTTAGCTACGTAATAACATTTTACGATTTATCGGCCTGTTTAAGAAGTGTGTTTGTAAATTTCAGCTGTGTCCCTTCAAACTCGAGGACTTACCCTTTACGTTGGTATACAGAGTGCCCCGGGACTTTCTGGAACCTTAGTCGCGTCGTAGCCTGAACACCGACTAAAAGTAGTTTTAATTACAGTTACAGTATTATTGTGGACATATACCAAGATATTACATTTTTAGTTTTTCCGACAACCGAGGGTGCCCGTGCCCGGGGGCAGAGGAGGAGCTCGGAGAGTACAGACAGAGTTATACAGAGTGAAGCCGGCTGGCCGCTCGAGACGGCGGTTACTCCTTTGGTCTTGGCCGGTGCCGCGCGCAGTCCGGTTCGCTTACTGCCGTGAACTCGTAGTTATCGATAATTATAAATTAACAAAACTATTTGCAAAAATAATAAAAAACCTCCACGTACATATATAGTTACTAACAGAATCACTCTATGCAATAATTTAGTAGGCTAAAGTGCGCGAAGAGCCAGCTAAAGCGCGGCGTTTAAAACGCTTTAAATCACCGACGATCGCTAAGTAAGTACTATAAGTAAAATTCACCTCAGAGTGAGGCGGAAGCTCAAGCCTACCGAGGGTCAACTCGGTCGACTGGTTTCCGCTCTACTCCTACCTGAATTTTAATTTTTTATAGTAGCATTATGCAAACTTTTTTTATAACAAGAAAATATAAAAATAAATCACATAACGTTGTGTATCACGATCGTCTGTTTATTTTGATACCAAATTTGAAGTAAATCGGTAAATGTTGAGTAATTAAATAGTTCTTAGTTACATTAAAAGCTATGTCATTTAATTACTCAACATTTACCGATTTACTTCAAATTTGGTATCAAAATAAACTGACGACCGCGATACACAACGTTATGTGATTTATTTTTATATTTTCTTGTTATAAAAAAAGTTTGCATAACGCTACTATAAAAAAACTAAAATTCAGGTAGGAGTGGAGCGGAAACCAGTCGACCGTGCTAATAAGTCTCCCCCTCGGGAGGCTTAAACTTCCGCCTCACTCTGAGTTGAATTTTACTATAACGGTAGGTGAAAATGGATTTCAGATATGAAACGATAAACTCTTTGGCAACATATCGCAGCAGATATTTTTTTCTTTTACCAAATAACAAAAACTTTCCTCGCGTGTCGAAAATTTAATGTGCGTTTGTTTTTTAATTAAATTTATGTTTCAGAAAAACATTTTTCTCGTTCGACAGTGTTAAGTTTTGTACGTTCAAAGCGCACCGTCGCCTTCGGCAAGGTTCGGTCCTTCTGACTGTGAAGTTTCACATTTTTTTAACGATGTTTAGAAGTATAAATGACGCGATACGTTAAGCGGTGTCGATCGCTCGTGCGAGTCAAGAGCAGCGGTCTTGCCTAGTTTTGGCCGCTAATGGCGGACCCTTTTGGCTTCACCGCCCCGCATGCGTTCGGTATAGGGAAAGCCACTCTATATAACTCTGTACTCTCCGTTCTAGCTTAAGGTAAAGGAAAACATATATAATTATATCAGGCGTTTTTATAACTACATTTAAAAGTCAGTATTAAGTAGAGTTTAGCATTAGAATATTTAAAAAAATTTGGAAAACGGTTGACCCTAAAGGCCATCCATGTAACTTCCCGCTAAGTTTAATTACAACAAACACTATTTTTGGAAATTTTGAACTGCCATAACTTTTGAATGAATCAACCGATTTTTATGCGATTTGCGGCAATCGATGCAGTTTTTTAAGTCCATTGAACGAATCAACAACAAAAAGTTTTCAGATGAAAAGTTTCGGAGAAATTGAGGAAAAACACTTTTTTTATTTTCTTTCGTTCACGATATCTCACGAACGAATTAACCGATTTTGACCGGACTGGTAGCGATCGACGTCGCTTTTCAAGGTTAAAAGCTGATTAGATTTTGGAATTGATCGGTAAAGCCGTTTAAAAGTTATTCCAAAAAAACCTGATTTGAAAATTTTTTATAGTTTTTTCGAAATTTCTCAGAACCTACCGGTCCGAATTAGTTGAAATTTTCAGGAAATCTAAGTTTGATGGGACACTTTAGAACGCCGTTTGGTAGGATCCAATCGGTTAAGCCGTTCAAAAGTTATAAGCGGGTCACATACTTACATACACACACACATACATACAGACAGGGTGACACCCTCTCGGGAGTGGTCAGGGAAGATTCCTAGGACCTCAAAACGTCGAGATCTGATGAATACTCGATTTTCGAAAAACGGGGTGAAACCAATAACTTCCCGATTTTAGAAAATTTTCAATTTTCTTAGCGGGAAGTTAAAAAAAAGCAGTCGTGTTACTACCTACAGAAGTGAAAACTGTCATAATGTAAATCGATGGTTGTATTGGTGTAATCCGAAATTTGGTCATCATTTTTATCTTGTCCCATTTAAAACTGAAATCTAAAAAATAACAAACATGATTGTCTATAGTCAAATAATAATAACATAATTTTAGGTTAGGCCTATACTGGACCGACGCACGTTTCTTTGACGCATCTACATTCACTACCATAGATAGCAAGCAGGTTAGCACAATTATAAATTTACAAAAAAATGAGAAAGAACTTCGTTCATTTTAGAGGTATCCCCAATGACATTATTAACAAAACTGACAAAATTAGGAAGTGTAATGTCCATTTCAGAAGTATTACCAAGTAAACTATTTTAACACAACTTACAAAATAAGGAAGCACAATGTTCATTTCATCTGTGCGTGTCGTCACTAAATCAACCCATACAGCTATCGAATTAACCCGTACATATTTTCCCCTTTTTTTGTTCGTACGATACAGCCTTAAAAATTAAACGCATCTAAAATACAATGGGTACGGTACGGTGCGCGGATACCCATAAGAAGTTTGCACTTGAAAATGTTATGTTATTGTTTAGCGCGACATTGTAAATTGGAAGAAATAGTTCGTAGTTTACTTCAAAACTAATTATATACGGTAATCGTTTATGTCTGGACACTCGATCGCATTTGCAACAAATTACTATACTTAGTTACTTAATTACCGTACCTTTAAGTTTACTTTTCCATATAAAAGCAGCGACAAATCTTGCGAGGTGGGTTAACTAAATTAAAAAAAAAACAGAAGAACATAACTAATGTTGTTACTTTTACACGCCTCAAAGGTAATCCAGAATGGTTCGGTTATTTTTTAATAAATTATTTTTGTCCCATATCTGTAACAGTGTTAAGTGTATTGGAAGGTGAGATTGTGGGAGAAAGTCTGTTCCTTTCCACTTTTCAGGCACCGAGTATTGTTTAACACGAATTTTGCAACGGGGTCGGAAGTGGACTTTTTTTTATGGGCAATAACTGGCAAACGTTTGACGGTTAATACTCTCCTAAACGGCCGAATCGGTTTTCCAAATATTAAAAGTTTTCCTGGGGAGGCCAAACATTTTCCCACACCCTCTTTTTGTCGGGGTGGAGGTGGGGGGGATGGTACTACTTAAGGGTCGGCTCTAGTAAAACAGAAAGCAACCTGCGACCCCCTATAGCGGCGGTAGGTTACGCGGACATTGCTCATCCTAAATCCATTTAAAACCCGCAATTATTCAAATAGCGTCTTTTAAAAAATACCAAACTCTTGGGGACAAAATTCTTCATCCGAATGGCTTGGTAATTTTTCGCTATAATTAATAGTTACAACGTAAAAAATATTTAAAATCACCCTATAGCGGCGGTAGGTTATACGGACATTGCTCAGCCTAAATCCATTTAAAACCCGCAATTGTTCAAATAGCGTTTTTACGAAAAAAAATCTTGGGGACGAAATTCTTCAGGCGAATGGCTTGGTAGGTTTTCGCTATAATTGATAGTGACAACATAAAAAAATATTAAAAATCAATGCTTTAAATTGTTAATAAATATTAAACAAAATATTTTTCTTAATTTTTAAAAAGCCATTTGCATGCATATTGACCATAGCTTTAAAACTACATATCGTTTATAATTTTCCGATCAAAAATAAAGGAAAAATTTGGATTTTAAGTTAACATTGGTCTTATGGAGTATCAGCCAACATGGCCGACAGCTAGAGCCGACCCTTAATTCCTACATCCGGTCTAGGCCCCCTAGAAAATCGTACTTGCGCCCACGACTATAATTTGTTAAACCATTGACGAAAAGAAATAAAACAAAAAGCAATTGATTCTTCCTTAAACAAGTAAACTATTTAGTTTATAGCATTTTTTTTAAGGCAACAGTTCTAGAGATATGTAACATTACAAATTTTAAACGCCCGCCATTTTTTTTTTAAATATACAAGTTAGAGTTCTGGTTTTGTTACCCTGTTATAAAGTATATATACTAAATTTGAACACAATGTCCTCTTGATTTATTTGTATAGTTAATGTAGGCCCTATTGTGCAGGCAGTGAGTTCACAGTTTTCGTGTGGTTTTAATAATAATTTTTCTATTGTCTACAAGTTAATATGCAATGATTGTCCTAGTTTCTACACAGGACAAACTGGACGTCCATTTAACATTAGGTACAAAGAACATTTGCCACCTAGCAACCTTAGAGCTATCAAATCCACTTATGCCAAACATCTTATCAATAGCCTCCATTCATATACTGATATTAACACTAACATGAGTATATTACATAAATGTAAGAAGGGTAATACTCTAAACGCGTTAGAGGAATTTGAAATTTACAAAGGTTTAAAAGCTGAACCCAATAACATATTGAACGATCAGCTGTCATTTAAGTCAAACCTATTGTATGATACGCTAATCACAAGACAAGGGAGGGGGACACGGTCCAATAATCGTTGCATAACCTGACTTCAATCAGTACCATCTTAAACAACTGATGCGGTGTGCACACCAATGCTCGTAATAAAAAAGTGCGTGCTTTGACTTTAACGATCTCCACACGGAGTGAAATATATGTGTGTCTTTGTGTTCTCTTGTGTATGTTATATATTTATAAAACCTGATGATGGGTATTTCATGCCCGAAATTTCAATTGTTTTATTGAGAGAAAAAACAAAAAGGATCAACAGTACTTACATGCAGTATAATATAATTATATAATTGATCCGTGACTAATACGATTGATTTAAAATTTTAATAATTGCTTTGCTGGATGTTATAAAGGTCAAAGTTCTAGGTGCAAGCATAATCGGTCGCCCGACCTTAGGTTTTTTTTTTCATGAAACATTTATAAAGTTTTGCCCTTCACAGGATTCTTTCGTTTTAGTATCAGGAATAAGAACCAAAAGAGTTCCAACCTGTCCGGCGGATGGAACATCCCCTAATTCACGAAAAACCACCCCCGATGGGCACTCTGTACTAGTTTTTCTCATTTAACTCAGAATCCATCGTTCAGACGGAAATCATGAATAGTAACAAAAATATTCCTCATAAAATTCTATATAAAAAGTACCCTTTTCATAATTTGGCTAATGAATGAAACGGCATTCGAAGTGAACAACATAACTTTGGGGTGTAAACTAGACCAACAAACAAACAAAACTGTATATACAGAGTGTTCATGAAGTCCTTTTAACCCCTTCATTATTTTTGTTACCGAAAATAAGTTAACAAAACTTTGTATACATCTTGTGTTACATAAAAGGACACATTTTTTTTAACATATCTGACCATCTATGATTTTTGGGTGCTTGGGGGGAAGTTGTTAACAATTTCAAATGTAAAGGTAGGTTATGTAATACATCATTGTAAAGCTTATCAAAAGAGAAACAGAATGGCGCAAAATAGAGCTTAGTTACCTGCTTTTCAAAGCAATGCAAAGTACTGGAATAAAGGTACATTGGTCTTATTCGCGGTTCCATTTGCATGAGCATTATGTTTCCAACACTTTTCAAGTGTACATAGAAACTCAGATATATTAGTGGCACCTTACTATATTTATTTATAGTTTCTTTTTGTAAAATGTGTTATATTTAACCTCAACTTCCTACTTATTCCTGATATTAACAAATTAATATCCTGCTTTGATGTTATAATGCTTATATTTCTATCTAGTTGTAACGGTACAGGACATGAAGTTGACATTTTGCTTGCCACTTAGCGTTATAAAAACAAACCGTGATAAAAATAATCAACCGATTTCCTGTACTAGTTTTAAAAGGCTATTTATACGTTTTAACGTCGAATATCTGAAAACCCGTTAGCCTTTTTTTACCACTGCAGCCTGCTAGCAGAATTTATAAACTTCCAATGTTAGGTAGTAGTAATGTCGGATTACTGCAGTTTCAGTTTCAGGCTTCTTGTTCCCATCATCAGATCCGTTTAAAGTTTTAAAGTTTCGCCCCAAGTGGAGGTCGTTAATATTCGCATACACAAAACACATTTTAAAAAGTGCGCATTGACCGCATTATCTCCGATAGGCCTACCCTGTGTTTTTATAATATCACAGTTTGCTTTACTTCCACCCTCTTTCCCCCTAACCACAGATATTCGAACCAGGAATGCTACGCTATCCATTCGGATAAGGCTTGCCAAGAAAGACGTGATATATTAACAACTCTTCAGTCACCGTACTTTACTATCTCTACAGTATTGCATGTACAAGCATTGTATTTGGATAACCTAATAGAACTCCGATCCAATGCAATATTTTGTTCCACTGGAAATTCGACTTTTTTGGCGCTATCTATTGGGGAAACGAAGGAAGCTGTTTGAAACACCAATGCTACCAATGCTTTCTCCCTAGCGCTACCTCGCGGCGCGATCATGTACTATTGTCGTGACATCCTTTTTTCCGGCACACAGCCCCCGTATGGATGCAAGATCTATTTATTATTCATGATCTATGGTACAAGTAAAAACGAATACATCAGCAAGATCTAGGAGCGGTTATAACAACTTTGCTTGGTTTTTCCTGTATCTAAATCTAGAAGCCAACAGCCGATTTAGAAGTCAACAGCGCCCTGGGCACTCCATGGCGAAGCGCCCCTCCCACCCTGTGCCGCGTCGCATCACAGGGGCACAGCCTACATTCGTTCCTGATGAGTCGTAACTCTTCTCTCCGAGCCGGGCAGCGGCTGCTATCGTCCGTACTCTACCGCACACCCCTTTCGCTTTAATATAAATAAATACAGTGACAGTAATAAATACTGTATATAATTTAGCAAGTACGGGGGTTCGTATCTCAAAACGTTACTATATAGTACTTGCGTACTTAATTTGTATTTCCTTTTCTGTTTTATTTTCCTGAAATTTAGCGCCCCCTAATCTCTTGCATAGCCCAGTAAATCGGCTATACTTATAATAGGCCTAATCGGTGTTAGCGAGAGGTTTACAGTTAAAAATAAGACGAACGGACATAACACTGCCGGATCGCTTACCTCGCGCCTTCTCTTTTAAAACACATCCGACCTGTAAACAGTGCTTACCGAGAATCTGCATCGA
The DNA here is from genome assembly GCA_018207615.1 of Philaenus spumarius. Classification (NCBI taxonomy): domain Eukaryota; kingdom Metazoa; phylum Arthropoda; class Insecta; order Hemiptera; family Aphrophoridae; genus Philaenus; species Philaenus spumarius. The sequence continues at coordinate 18,311 of JAGFPH010003065.1, forward strand.
AAAATTTTATGCTCGCATATTTTATAAAATTCATAACTTAAAAACTATTTCTCTGAACGCGGTGAATTATTGCATCGAATTGAAGAATTGTCTAAATATTTAAAGAATAATACAAAATTCAATTTATTTTTATTTCGGTCGTCCGACTCCCCTTAACCATTAACTTTATAAAAACTTAAACGAGACTAAGTTGTGTTTTTTAAATGAAAAACAAAACGGTTTTTATATTTTTACCGCGGGTCAGCCCGGTCAGGGACGAAAAACTAAAACACATTTTGTGTCCAGGCTAATCTAGAAGTATTATAATAACCTCCGCACCGTGTCCACACAAACATTTCGCGTAAACGGACCATACTTTTCCGTAACTATAGCTTGTACATTATTTGAAACATTAATTTATTTCAAACTATAGATGGATTTATTAGACGGCGACTTGCGCGGAAAATCTTGCTCATGTAGGAGAGGTAGGTGAAGGTTCCCCACCATCGCGCACCTCGTGCGCCTACGCAACCCCATCCCCCAGTCATATCCTCTTTTCAGATCTCAGCAGCAAATACGAGGTGTGCGGTGGTGGGGAACCTTCACCGACCTTTCCTACATGAGCAAGATTTTCCGCGCAGGTCGCCGTCTAATAAATCCATCTATAGCTGGCCCGATCCGGCTTTGCACGGATAGACAAATCAAAGTTAAATATATATTAACAAAAAAATATACCAATCAATATATTATACTATGTATTTCTTATGGAGATTTTTAGAAACTTTGACCCCCCCAA
>JAGFPH010003065.1:24679-35318 GCA_018207615.1 Philaenus spumarius
CGGCGGAGGCGGTGGAAAATCCGTCGATCGTAGTGTCAGCGAGCGGCCAACGTGTACTGTGCCACTGTCGATATGACGGCGACGGCAAATAATCTGTGGTGGACGAAAACGCATTGTGCGTTCCAGGCCTTACCACACGTTGGTATTAGCGGACAATTATTAGTGACCCGACATCCGTTCGAAATGGAACGAACTTGTTTTGCGCAGTGTATTCAAACTTGAAAGAGAATCTTTAAAAAAAACGTTTACGGACGGTGGGTGCTGCGCATATAACTTTGACAATTCGGTTCAACTTTTAAGAGAGTTAGCAACCGAAGATCAACGTGAATACAAAATGTTTATGACAATCTCAACAGATTGTAAGGCCTTTCAGGGACGCGATCGAATAGTTGCACCATCGATAGTACATACTGTATTCACCTGCGTACATGAATCGATCGGTTACCGTAACTTACTTAGTAAGGAATTTCGGAAATAGCTAACCGCAGCAGAATAAATAGAGCCAACGACATTTCATACTGTTTGGTCAACTGCCTGCCTGCGCAGTGTTATAGCGTAATTTAAGTGCTGAATTGTTGCTGGACAGTTCTGCAATTGGTAAGTAGAATGTCGTTTATTTCACAAGATCGTCGCTTTTATTTATATGTACGGTAGTCTCTACTTTGATAATTCAGTTAACTGTATCGCTTGTTTTGTAACAAGTATTGTATTTTGCACAGGTCATCGTAATCTTTTCCCAATACAGTAATAGGCTATATAGCTCGCGTAGTCGCTTATCGGCCGACATCAAAATACTCAGCCTAAACAAAAAGTCCTTACAAATGTTGACCCGTTAGTGGATCTAACTAAACAACTTTAAAATTTACAAATCTTCCATTTTCAATCGATAAAAATAATTTAATAAAAATATCGAAATAACTGTTTTTTCCGAATTCAATCGAACTTATAGGTTTGATCAGTTGAAAAAACATATTAGCCTACGTATATACACAGAACGCAGTGAGAATAGCATATACCTGCAATTAAATCAATCGGACTTGTGCGAGGTAACATTAAATCGTTCAAAACGTAGTTTTCACTGATTTGTAGAAAATATGTTGTATCTTCGGATTCCATTCAACGACTACAATATTTTACCATCTGCGATTGTGCGAGTGAATTTGGTTAGAGGTGATAACGCCATTTTTATGGTTCGGAACCAACTAGGTATCGAGAAACACAATGGCGCAAACAATGTAATGGGCAATCAAAATTCTGGAAAATAACGTACAACCTAATTATTCCTAATAATAAAAAATAATAATAACCCGCTTCGATGTTACGATGACAACGTAATTTTAAAGACCTTTGATTGTGCATTACTTTGAAACGAAGCAAGATACTAAGCACAAGTTTGCGCCTTTCTGTTTCTCTTTTAATAAGCTTTTAAATGGTGCAGCCTATACACGGCCTGCCTTTATATTAGAAATTGTTAACCCCACTTACAAAATCATAGGGGGTCGGATATGTCAAAAACATTTGTCCTGTTGTGCGACACAAGATATTTACAAAGTTTTGTTAACTTATATTCAATAACAAAAATAATATAGGAATCAACGTGAAGCAAAAACTGTTTAAGATACAAATACAAAAATTGAAAGTTATATTATCATGGGATCAAAGACGCACGCTAAGATAGGATATTCATACATTTATATTTTAAAGCTTAAAAACTTAGCAACACATGTTTTCACTACCACAGCGACCAACAGCTTTTTTAGGGTAGATTAACAAACTAAAAACAAAATGCTTACTGTATTGTAAAGCAATTGAAAAATCTGTTGTTACGTATTATAAATTATAAATAAAAACGGCTGATTTGGATAAACAAATTTTTGTGGTCTCCCCCCCCCCCCGGTTTTTTTAAGTGCCTATTTTAACGATCGTTTTACAAAAAAACAATTCTGAAAACATTTTTATAAATAACTTATGTTAGAAAGTATTAATCTATCTATATAAAAGCGAAATGGCACTGATTCATTCATCAGCAGAACTAAAAATCTACTGAACCAAATGAGTTCAAATTTGGCATGCATGTTCAGTTGGACCTTTAGACGCGCACTAAGAACGGATTTTGAAAACATCCCAAAGATACGCCCAATATTCGCGTTTTTCTAGCGATTTTTTGCGTTTTCTCAGCTTTTTCGAGAACTAATTGGCAGAAAATGTTGAAATTTGGTACTTAGGTTCGTTTAAGGCCTAAAAGTAGTCTGTTAAAAAATGTTTGAGATTCTCCCAAAATTACGCCAGAAATAGGCGTTTTTGCATTTTTCCTTGCGTTTTCCTGTGTGTGTGTTACTCAATCATATAAAAACTACTGGATGGATTTGAATGAAATTTGGCACACATATAGATCATGACCTAGAATGAGACATAAGCTAGAATTCATTTAGATTTAAGGGTTGAAACAACCCCTAAAGCAATACATATTTATTATTATACTTCCATTAAGACTAGAGAGCTGGAAATTTGTACATTTATTTCTTACAAGATTTATATAAAAAGTAAACCATATTTGTATTTTTTAGTGTACTGCTAAGGGGTGAAAATGTAACAACCCCTAAAACAATGAACATTTATTACTATGCGGCGAATCTTTGGACCGTGTGCAAAGCCACGGGTACCTGCTAGTAACAATGTATTTTTAGTAAATAAATTCATTTTTATTCGCTAAAATTAGAAATATTGCTAAAAAAAATAACACGGTATAAATCACAGAAAGTGAAAATCTCATTCATATGTGTCACGTGCCTAAATGGGCCGAATTTTAATATATCGAATTCAAACTTGACATAGAAGTTAAAATTTATATTTTAAACTTTTACGCCGAGTCTCAGCTTGTTATCTTGAAAATGGCCCGATCTAGAGCCACTTATCAACGGGTTTCCGGATTTTAGGAGTACTGGACCCAGCAACTCATTTTAAACGGCTCCAATTTAGAAAACTTTCAAAATATCGACCTAAAACTTTTTTTAAACTTAAACATATAAATTCAAACAAGATTAAGGAGTATAAACCTTTTTCTTATTTATTTTTAAAAACAAAAGTATAATTTTAGACCTTTTTAGAGTTTTCGTCAAAACGCTCGAGTTGAGCGGCTGCATATGAGTAACTTTTTAAATTTCGTTTTTAAAATAGGTCTAGCAAAAAAACAATTATGTTTTTAACTTCTGTACCAATTTTTAAAATGATACGTTCAAAAATGTCGAAAATGGAGTCGCTGAATCCAAAGGAGTTAAAACGAGATAGGTCGAACAGAGATCTTCAAGCGCCTCGTTTTTAAAAAGTAAATGGAAAAAATAGTTTATACTTACTGAGAATATTTATACTGGTGTATTTAATTTGTAAAACAAATTTGATGTTGATATTCCAAAAATTGGCGAAACTGGAACAAATTGATACGCGCTACAGCGTACGGCAAGCAAAAAATCGTGAGGCTCGTTGATAAGTCTGATGACTTTGGCTCATCCAGTTTTTAAGATACTAACTTGAGTCTTGGTATATATTGTTAGAATCAAGCTTTTCACTTGCTGTACCAAGTTTTAATTTGATATATTATACAGGCGATGATAACCACCCAGGTTTTTCGCCTTGAAACACAAAAAAAATTGATATATTATAAATTGGCCAAGTTGGATCTGTTATACTTCAAACAGCCCAGGATTCATCAATTTACAAGGCATCGTATTCAAACTCTACTTAGAAGTTACAAACACAATTTCAATTTATTTCTATAAAGAGTTTAAAGTATTTTTGCAAGTTAACAACTTAAGTAGCCTATAAACATTTCCATTGAGTACGAAGGTTTATTCTTACGTAGGCTACTTTTAAAACGCAAGTCGTTTTAAAGAAAGTATAATTTTTTACCTTTTTTGGGTTTTCATCAAAATGCATTTCTTCAGAGCAGCAAACTCTTTATTTTTTCATATATCGTTTTCAAATCTACTAAACAATATTTTTAAAGAAAACTATTTTAGACCGAGTTTCAAGATTACATGTTTTAAAATGTTTGACCATCAAAAAAGAGGCATAGAATTATAAAATTGATGGCCTATGTGCTTAAATATTGTCGTAGAAATTAAATTTGTTTTTATTATATTTATATATATATATATATATATATTATTTATATATGTTATAAATTTCAAATGAATCGAATGAATATTTTAACGAATCGAATGAATCTATATATATATATAAAAGCGAAATATCAATCACTCACTCATCACGATTTCTCAAAAACTGCAGAACGGATTGAAATGAAATTTGGTATGTGCTCCCTCTAGGGCATTAGGTGCTCACTAAGAAAGGGTTTGAAAAAAATCGAAATTTTAGGGAGGGGGGTTTGGGGGATCAAAGTTATTAAATCACGATTTCTTCTAAACTACCGAACGGATTGGAATTAAATTTGGTATGTAGCTTCCTCTACGGCCATAAGTGTTCACTAAAAAAGGGTTTTAAAAAATTGGAAATTTTAGGGGGGTTTGGGGGGTAAAAATGACTAAATCACGATTTCTCCAAAATTACCGAACAGATAGGAGTAACATTTGGTATGTAGCTTCCTCTAGGGCCATAGGCGCTCGCTAAGAAAGGGTTTCAAAAAATTCGAAATTTTAGGGGGTTTGGGGGATCAAAGTTATTAAATAACGATTTCTTCAAAACTACCGAACGGATTGGAATGAAGTTTGGTATGTAGCTTCCTCTAGGGCCATAGGTGCTCACTAAGAAAGGGTATGAAAAATTTCGAAATTTTAGGAGGGGTTTGGGGGTATCAAAGTTACCACCACCACGGGCAACGCCGTACAGGTCAGCTGGTCTATATATAAAGCTCAAATACCACTGACTCACTCACTCATCACAGTATCTCGAAAACTATACCTCCTAGGAAAGTTAAATTTGGTGCACATATTGCTCTCAGGCCCTAAAGGCGCACTAAGAAAGGATTTTGAAATATTTCGCGTTTAAAGGTTAAATAACCCCTAAACTTTAAATATTGTTTGCTTTATATCTCAAAAACCATATGGCCTAAGAACATGGAATTTTGTAAACGTATTGCTCATAGGCCCTAGAGGCGCAATAAGAAAGGATTTTAAAATATTTCGCATTTAAGGGTTGAAACAACCCCTAAAACCATAAATATTGTTTGTTTTATATCTCAAAAACCATATGGCCTAGGAACATGGAATTTGGTACACATATTGCTCATAGGCCCTAGAGGGGCAATAAGAAAGGATTTTAAAATATTCCTCATTTAAGGGTTGAAACAACCCCTAAAAGCATAAATATTGTTTGTTTTATACCTCAAAAACCATATGGCCTAGCGACGTGGAATTTGGTACACATATTGCTCATAGGTGCTAGAGGCGCATTGAGAAAGGATTTTAAAATATTTCGTATTTAAGGGTTGAAACAACCCCTAAAACCATAAATATTGTTTGTTTTATATCTCAAAAACCGTATGGCCTAGGCACATCGAATTTGGTACACATATAGGTGCTAGAGGCGCATTAAGAAAGGATTTTAAAATATTTCGCATTTAAGGGTTGAAACAACCCCTAAAACCATAAATATTGTTTGCTTTATATCTCAAAAACCGTATCGCCTAGGAACATGGAATTTGGTACACATATTGTTCATAGGTGCTAGAGGCGCATTAAGAAAGGATTTTAAAATATTTCGCATTTAAGGGTTGAAACAACCCCTAAAACCATAAATATTATTTGTTTTATATCTCAAAAACCGTATGGCCTAGGATCATGGAATTTGGTACACATATTGCTCATAGGCCTTAGAGGTGCAACAAGAAAGGATTTTAAAATATTTCGCGTTAATGTGTTGAAACAACCCCTAAAACCATAAATATTGTTTAATTTGTATCTCAAAAACCATATGGCCTAGGAACATGGAATTTGGTTACACATATTGCTCATAGGCCCTAAAGGTGCAATAAAAAAGGAAAGGATTTTAAAATATTTCGCATTAATGGGTTGAAACAACCCCTAAAGCCATAAATATTGTTTGATTTATATCTCAAAAACCAAATGGCCTAGGAACATGGAATTTGGTACACATATTGCTCATAGTTGCTAGAGGCGCACAAAGAAAGGATTTAAAAATATTTCGCATTTAAGTTATGAAACCACCCCTGAAACCAAAAATATTAATTTTTATTCTTCCCTTAAATTTAGAGAACTGAAATTAGGCATTTATTTATTTTAAGGAAATATAAATATTTAAATGCGTAAAGCTGATCAAATCTATCCCTATTCTTATACTTTCCTTAAATCCAAAAAGCTGAAATTTTGTACATTTATTTCTTACAAGATACATATAAAAAGTAAACCAGTTTTATATTGCGTTACGCCCTGCTAGGGGTGAAAATGAGATAACAACACTACAAACAATAATTATACATTTTCATACCTTCCTTAAAGCTAGAAATCTGATAATTTGTTAATTTATTTACTACTGGATAGATAGAAAAAATAAACCAGTTTTACATTTTTTTCACTTTCTGCTAAGAGGTGAAAATGTAGTACCTACCCCTAAAACTATAAATAATAATTGAATACCGCCTAGGAAAGTGAAATTTGGTACACATATTATTGCTAACAGGCACTAGAGCCGCACTAAGAAAGTATTTTAAAATATATGGTCTTAAAGGGTTGAAACAACCCCTAAAAATATTTGTGTTGTTTTTTATACTTTCCTTAAAGCTAGAAAGCTAAAATTGTGTACATTTGTTTCTTAAAAAACACATAAAAAGGAAACCAGTTTTACATTTTATTACGTGCTGCTAAGGGGTGAAAATGTAATAACAACCCCTAAATACTAAAAACATTAATTGGTTTTCCAAAAGCCAATAATATTGATTAGCTTTCCTTAAAGCTAGAGATCTGAAATTTTGCATTTATTAATTTTAAGGAAATATTTAAATGCGTAAAGCTGATCAAATCCATCCCGATCTATGCATGCGCATATGAAAGTCGTATCTGTTCGATCTATAACATCCAGCTAAGACTGTGATTTACCAGTCTGTAGATAGCGGTTGAAAAAGAAGGCGCTCTTCACTCTGAATTCTTTATTTTTAATTGATTTAAATTATTCAGCAAACATACCTTGACGAAGACGATTAACGGGCAGCCAATGAACAAAACATACCAAACTAATTGAAAGTACATGTAATAATTCACTTTCGTGAAATAAAAGATGAAAGAAAATGAGGGAGAAATATTAAAATTATGTAACATAGTGATGCAAAAAAATTCGCCGTAGCTAAGCACGGGTATTCAGCTAGTATTTTTATTTAAAAAAACTATTCATTGATAAGTATGCGTTCATAAAGTTGCTGGCCTATTTAGTTTCAAAATTATCATTGATATATAAGTTTTGTAAATTATATCTGTACACATATTGTTTATTTATATTTTAAATTTCATACAAATCGGATGATTATGTTTAAAGAAAATAGATTTTTTTCGAAGAATTTTTCTTAACGAAATTGTATTTTTTAAATATATTATAAAATAGTTGAACTTTTAACGAAAATGGCAGCCATTTTGTATCCGCCATGTTGAATTTTCATATTTTATTTATATTCGTGATCAGTTCCTCCCAAAAGCCCCAAATAACCAGTTTAATTCAAAATTCGTTTTATAAGTTGAGATATTACAATTTGAAATTTGTTTGAACATTTTATAACTTTTTGCGGCACATGTCCAAAAAAAAGGACGGCACACAAAAATTGTTTTAATTTTATTCTACGTGCCAAGACGAACAAATAAAACAAAAATCAGACAAATCGGTTAACCTGCACCGAGTTCTATCTTTTTTAATTTTTTACGGGAATACAAGTAAAAATCATTTTACGTATTTGTCACGTTTATGGCGACCATTTTGGGCAAGCTAGTTTGTTTTTGTTTTTTAATTTTGATCTCATATTCGTGATTAGTGACTATAGGTTTAATAAAAATGAATTCACATAAGATATATTTTTTAAACCTCAAAAACAGTTGAATTTTTAAAGAAAATGGCAGCCATTTTGTATCCGCCATTTTGAATTTTCATATTTTATATAGATTCGTGAACAGTGCTTCCGAAACCTCGAAATTACCAGTTTCACCCAAAAATTCGTTTTAGAAGTTGAGATATTAGAATTTGAATTGTTTTCGGGACATTTCGGATTTTTCCGGTACATTTCAAAACGAAACGAAGACCACAAACAAATTCGTTTTAACTTAAATCTACGTGCCAAGAAGAATGAATAAAAAAAAACCTAATAATCGGTTAACCCGCACCGGGTTCCCAGCTTTTGGCCTTTTTTGTCTATTTTTACCGAACCATATGATTAAATGAAAGATTAAAATACGAAGAAAGGGGTAGAAATCAAGAAACTACCTAGGCCAGTCGGTAAAGGTCAATTTAGACCAAAAGTACCAGTAATTTGCAATACGGCTGAATTTTTTTTTATAAGTACATTAAAGTATGTAGATTAACATAAAAAAAAAGTTTACCAGTCTATCGATTTCCCAAAGTCGAAAAAAAAATCGATTATAATTTTTTTTTCGATTATCCTTAATATTTCGAGCTGGGATAAAGATAGAGGAAAATAAAAAATACCACCGTGTAGGGAAGGTATTTTTCAACAAAAAAGGTCATATGTATTTATTTCGTCCGAGCAATGGTTTGTCTGGAAAAAATTCGATAATGCAGGTATGTATTTTGCAGCAGGGGAAATCACTAAAAGGGGACATATTATTCATATATGAAGCGTTTTATCATTCTAAATTGGCCGAATTTTAATATATCGAATTGAAACTTGACATAGGAGTTAAAATATATATTTTAAGCATTTATGCTGAGTCTCAGCTTCTTATCTTGAAAATTACCTGATCTAGAGCCATTTGACTTATTAATGGGTTTCTCGATTTTAGGAGTACCGGACCCACCAATTCATTTTAAACAGCTCCAGTTTAGAAAATTTTCAAAATATCAACCTGAAAGTTTTTTTACAAGTTAAATATATAGATTCAAACAAGATCAAGGAGTATAAACCTTTTTTATTATTTACTTTTCAAAGCACAAGTAACTTAAAAAAGTATAATTTTAGACCTTTTTAAATTTTTCATCAAAAAGCTTGAGTTAATCGGCTGCAGATTAGTCAATTTTTTAAATATAGTTTTTAAAATAAGTGTAGCAAAAAACAATTGTGTTTTTAACTTCTGTACCAATTTTTAAATCGATATGTTCAAAAATGTCGAAAATGAAGTCGTTGAATCCAAAAGTGTTATAGTTAAAACGAGATAGGTAAAACAGAAGACCATTTTCAAGCGCCTCGTTTTTAAAAATAACATTTAAAAAATCGTTCATACTTACTAAGAATATTTATACTGGTGTACTCAACTTGTAAAACAAATTTGATGTTGATATTCCAAAAATTGACGAAACTGGAATAGATTGAAATTAGTTCGTGAGTCCGGTACTAGTAAAATCGATAATCGAAATCGACTCCTAGATCGGGTCATTTTCAAGATAACAAGCTGAGACTCAGCATAAATGTTTAAAATATATATTTTAACTCCTATGTCAAGTTTCAATTCGATATATTAAAATTTGGCCAATTTAGAATGAGAAAACGCTTCATATATGAATAAGATGTCCCCTTTTAGTGATTTCCCCTGCTGCAAAATACATACCTGCATAATCGAATTTTTCCAGACAAACCATTGCTCGGACGAAATAAATACATATGACCTTTTTTGTTGAAAAATACCTCCCCTACACGGTGGTATTTTTTATTTTCCTCTATCTTCATCCTAGCTCGAAATATTAAGGATAATCGAAAAAAACATGATAATCGATTTTCTTTTTCGACTTTGGGAAATCGATAGATTAGTAAACTGTTTTTATGTTAATCTACATACTTTAATGTACTTATAAAAAAAATTCAGCCGTATTGCAAATTACTGGTAGTTGTAACATATACCGACTGGGCTAACCGTTAAACGATAAATAATAATTTTAATAGAGAGCTCTTATTCGACTCGTTCGTTTCTTAAGTGATAAATAGGAAGAATAATCCAAACCACCCTTAAACATTAGGTAGGCTACTAATTTGTATTTCCTTCGACTTAGATGTGTGAAGTCGAGTCCATTTATTTTATTTCTTAAAAGATAACTAGATAAATTAAACCAGACTCGCATAATGTCACGTTCTACTAAGGGGTAAAAGTGGGATAACTACTTCTACTTCTACTAGTAGATAGAATAGCTTATTTAGATATACAACAGTTGTAATAAATATAGTTTTTTTATTTCAGTCTCTGAGACGGAATATTGAATTCGAAATGAGTTCTTTGATATACCAAATAATATCCAGAAACAGGATCGCAAGTTCATACGGACCAGGGATTGGATTTTTCATGCTGGTCCGTCTTTTCGTCCAAATGTACCGGCCAGATGTAGTGGACACGGCTCACCGTATAACGGACATGCCTGCCAGCGCCATATTAAAGGAATACGACTTTATCATCGTAGGCGGAGGTTCTGCTGGAGCTGTCTTGGCCAATAGACTGTCCGAGATTTCAAACTGCACCGTAAG
>JAGFPH010003065.1:79986-111980 GCA_018207615.1 Philaenus spumarius
TTTCATAGGCAGTACTTGACTCAACAGTCGACACTCGGTTAGTTTCAACAAACTATTTGTCTGAATCTTATTCCATTTTAACAAAGATTATTAATCTCATATATTGGCCAAATACTACTTTGTTATTTTCTTAATTAAGTGATCCAGGCTATATTTGCTGAAACTGTTATGGAATTAAGTTATAACGTTTGACATTGACAAATTAATTGCAGTAGGTGTTTTTTCTAAGTATAATATGATCTTTTCTTTGTGTTAAAGTGGCAAAACATAACTAAAAACCAAAAATTATCGAATAAATGTTTGTATATAAGTTTATGTATATATGTGTGATTGTGTGGTAAAGTTCCAATTTTTGTGTGAACTATGTATATTTGTATTTGATTTGTTTATGATTAGATTGTGGTTCAATCAAAAGTCTAGATAAAACGAACTTTGTTCATTTTAGTCTAAAAGGATTTACAGATTCCTGTAAAATATAAATTGTTTAAATGTGTTAAACTTGACTCTGATGGTGATATCTTTTGTGTTGTTGTGAATAAGAACCAGCCTGTTAAAATAAACTGTCAGTTGAATTTGAAAAATAATTCGACCACGCAGCTGGACCACTGACGTGAGTTGAGCAAATTTCCAAAATTAAGTTTATATGCCTATGTTTTAGGGTTTCAACCAAAAATTTGGGAAATAGATCTACTCACGAAGGCGTTGAACAGCTGTCTGTGTGTACGCAGTATATTAGTGGAATTTGTTTGCGCCTAGTGGCCTCGCGAGTTTGCACCACTTCGCTTGGAACCGGCCACTTTTATGGTATTTTACGTTTTGGTCGATTTTGGGGAAACCAAGCGAGCTATAAGGTCGCGTAAAAAAACAAAATGTGCAGAATAACATCCTACATTTATATTTTTAGAAAAAACTCTAAAAAATTTCATTCTCGTAGGAAAAATCTCAAAAAATAGTTACTTCCGGTCAAAAAACGTACTTCCGGTTGTTGGATTTGTTTGGATAACGAACTCGTCCGAGCGACATAGACAACCAACACGTGTACCAAATTTGGACCAAATCGGACTTAACCTTTCAACGTGTAACTTTTTATGAGAGAAACTACCTCTGCTGCGGGACTTTTTTTAAGCTTTCAGGAGTTATGAAACATGTTTGTATAAAAACGTTAGTAACTAACTTATTTTTTGGAATATTTTAATGATTCTTTTACTAAATTAAACAGCAGATTACATTCTATTTTGTAATATCAATAACACATGAGTTTATTTGTGACAACATATTTACATAAGCCTACCAGTCAAAAGTTAGTTTTAGTGTGGTACCGGTAGTTTTATCACAAAACACATACCTAAGAAAACACTAATAAAACTAATATAAAATATTCAAAACAAGATTTCCGAACGTATTCAATCAACTAACAAACATAAAACACACTATAAGTGATTAAATGTAAACAAAGACGTAGTAGACACAATGTCACAAACTTGTGTGGTAAAACAACTGTTCCACTAGTGAACTAATTTCGTCAAGAAATTCAACGGAAGTATCGTATGTTTTTTTTCAATCAGCCAATTCTGCTACAATATCTACAATTATGCTGCAATATCGATCGCTTCGAGATAGTATTAAGTTTAGCTGCTAGATGGAAGCATCTGATGGAATGTTCCTGAGCGTACGCTATACGTCAAAACGCGCCGAAGAAAAAGAATTCCCGGCGTATCTCGTACGGCAAAACATGTTGAAGGGTTAAAATGCAGCCGCTAGAGTGCGAACACATATATACATATATATATATGAATTTTAATGACACCCCAAAACATGTTCTGGAGACCATGATCGGTGCTCATTTGCTACTCCCGACCTTGGGTCTTACCATAAGGGCCACTGCAATAGCTCATTTTTCCTATGGAAATTCGCTAATAAACTCAGTAGTATTCGGAAGTGTTTCTTTTCCTTCAAAACTTTCTATTAGGGGGTCTATATTAGTAAAATACATCTCAGTAGTTACATTGCAAAACAAATTTAATAAAACAGTCACCATTTTTAATGTTAGAATACAATATGAACATTCTTTTTCTATTTTGTAAGATTTTCATATTTTACAAACATTTTCAGAGTTATGAAAATATTTTACATTAGATTTGATGAAGTTAGAAGTCTAATTTTATTAACACACTGGGCATCTAAGATTCTCTCATTCCTACATTTTGTATTATGTGTTTTATTTACATACCTATATTTTTCAATGTTGTATTTTGTATGATGATGTTAACCCCTTTACTTTGTTAGTATAATTATGCTAGACAAGTATCATAGTTACAAACCAGTTAGAACTTTTCCATACACAGTGTATATACATGGTCAAAATATACAGTGTGAGTAAAAAAGTATGGGCACACCATGTTAAATTTTAAATGGGTAAAGATAGAAAAATGAAACTCAGGACACCTATCTAGTAAAAAAGTGGATTTTTTAGTCACTATTACAACTTTGCCCATTTCCCGAAAATGGGATTTTCGAGGGCGGTGACGTCATTTTACCAAAACGTTGGGAGGGGTGGCAGATAACCCCCCCCCTTCCAAAAATTAAAAATGTCCACAATATAAAACACATCATTTTAAGCTATTTCACACTATATTGAGACTTCCTTTAGGGGCAAACTTTATCTTGAAATGATTGCAGTTATTGGTATCTAATATAATATAGCTACACGTGGTGACTGACTGACTGATGTAAATGTTTGGGTACTTCCAGACCAGCTGGAGAGCTGCAAATTGAAATGAGGGCAGTTGTTTCGTAATGAGAATAATAGAGGTAAAATTGGCATAAACAATTCCAGATCAGCAAAAAGTGTAGAAGCCGTTCAAGATCAGCGAAAAGAGGACGAAGCCGTTCAAGATGGAGTTGCACAGGTCGGAAAAGGAAATACTGTGACAAAGATCTAAAGTGACGGTGAGCAATCGCAATTGGAGGCATATTTCCGTTCTGTTCCTTGTTGTCGGTAATTTTGAACCGACAGTAATTAACAGATTGAAAAGATGACAACAATATCAGCGAAAAGAGGACAAAGTCGTTCCAGATCAGCGAAAAGTGGATGAAGCCGTTCAAGATGGAGTTGCACAGGTCGGAAAAGGAAATACCATACAAAGATCTAAAGTGACGGTGAACAATCGCAATTGAAGGCATATTTCCGTTCTGTTCCTTGTTGTCGGTAATTTTGAACCGACAGTAATTAACAGATTGAAAAGATGACAACAATATCAGCGAAAAGAGGACAAAGTCGTTCCAGATCAGCGAAAAGTGGATGAAGCCGTTCAAGATGGAGTTGCACAGGTCGGAAAAGTAAATACCGTTGCCAGAGAAAGCGGAAAGCAATGACTAAAAAGAGGTGCAGCGGGGGCCAAAGATCAAAAGTGAAGGTATTGGAGGTACTTTTATTCTTTTAACCCCACTGCAACACGTTTTGAACCGACAATAAGGAACAGAGCAAAAAGATGACAATAGTATCAGCAAAAAGGGGATGAAGACGTTCCAGATCAGCGGAAAGAGGAAGAAGCCGTTCAAGATGGTGTTGCACAGGTAGGAAAAGGAAATAGCGTTGCCAGAGAAAACGGAAAGCAGTGACTAAAAGGTGGTGCAGAAGTGGACAAAGATCAAAAGTGACTAAAGAGACCATGCCAATGGGCCAATTTTTATAAAATTGTGGGTATGTAGGCACTAATCCACAATATCTTCAGATGTTTTTTTTTTTTAATAATTTATTTTAATTATTTATTTTGAAGGGTAACTCCCCCCACCCCTCAAAAAGAGAGAAAGTATATGCCATTTTCGAGAAACCGTTTATTTCAACTATCATTTACTTGTTGTAATTTAACGAAGTCCCAACGACATAGATACATATATAGTTTCATGCGTGTGACTCGTTAGCGTGCGTGCGGGCTTCGTCGGGGATTTTGAGACTCGTTGACCAGATAGCAACCTGTATAATTAGGGTTGCTCTGGAATTTGGGGATTTCGAAACTTGGGAATTTTGAAACTTGGTGATTTGAGACGACACGCTACCGCCCAAACAATGGGTTCCGTTGGTCTGCCTCCACTTCATTGGCATGGTACCCTCAAAGAGGAAGAGAGCGAGCGATGTTGGTTCAGCCGCACTGATCGGTGTCCACCGGTGGGAATAGTGTCCCAGAACGCAAACTGATCTGACATCGGTTGAATGAAATAGCAGACTGCTTCTTCCGCTCTGATCAGTGATCTGCTCACCGTAACTAAACTACGGTGGATTGGTCACCGTAAGCTGATCAGTTTTCTCAGTCGCGGTAAAATTAAAATATTAGGCTTAAGGAGTGTCCAATACGATGTTGTTGGAATAATCTGTTCATAACGGATAGTAATGAAGTTCATAAAGGATAGTAGAAGGTAATTGTAATTGAAAAACAAATATTTTATTAAATAAGATGGTGTTTATTTTTGTTAATGCTCAAACGTAATTATATAAATTAAGTATACAATTTAAGAAAAGACAGATTATTGTGTGTAATATTTGTATTTATTTACTGTATATCCTATGACTTATTATAAATAATTAAGTTTTTTTCTTTATTTGTTTAATCCACAAGAGAACACTTTAAAATTATTAATACAGTAAATACATAAATAATGTAGGAAAGTAAGTTTTTATATTTCAAACTATCCAAATATATATGCCAATGTGCTAAAGTCAAAACATAACATTATAAATTGTAAAACAAGTTTTTAAACATAAAAGATGGTTTTCAAAATAACCAACCTTAATTGTGGGTTGACCTATTTTGTCTCTGTGTGCAAATAAATCGTACGAACGTATTCATACTACTGGTATTACCAAATTCACTGCCATAAGAACTAAATTTTAAATGTTATCTTTATTATCGATAGCATTTACAATTCCAACTCGATTCATTTTTGTTTTCTTACAAATAAAATAATAAATGCTTCCACTTGCACTTACTATAATTTAAATGACCGCCACAACCTCTCACCGGTGTATTTGTAAAGCCTGTTCAGCCGCACTCATCTATGATCAGTTAAACGCTACGTCATCTGTCACCGGTCTGATTGATCAGAAATTTACCGATCAGTGCGGATGAACTCGACCAATGTTGTAGCCTTCTTCCGCCCTTTCTTTGACATTTGAATATAGGAGTGATAACTACTTGTGTGATGCAGCACGCGCAAAACCGGATATTGTTTCCACATTAGTTGGCCATGTCTCCACCAGTTTCAGATTTGGTAAGAAAGACTCTTAACTTAAAACCAATTCTTTACTGAGCGGGACTTTCGTTTTTGAATTGAAAATAAATTCCTGCACCTCTATATGTCATGCAAACTATATTGTAATGTAATTAAGGTTGTATTGTAATTGGGGCATTTCTGATTTCTGAGAACTTTTAATCAGGACGTCAGACAGTTTTCAAAACTAGTAATTTTGGATTAGAAAGTAAACTTTCAATCATAGAATCGTGATATAATTCAGCCAAATATACACTACAAAATAATCTTAATACATACAGAAAAAAATCGGAATTATAAATTTGCCACAACAAACTAAAAATCAACCCGTTTGGGAAAAATTTAACAATCTGCTGGTCAATCGGAAAACGGAAAATATATTTGTAATAAATATAAACTTAGAGAAAACCGTTTCTTTACTACAACCAACCAACGAAAGTGGCATTGAACAATATATTTCTTGTTACTTTTTATAGGTAATTTTCTTGGAGAGGCAATCCTCGAATATATTTAAAAAATTATATAATACAAACAATTATATATAGAATATGTTTACCAAGTTTGGTTAATATTGAACAATTAGTTTGTTCAGTACAAGTGGTTAAAGAAGATATTTTATTTCGGGAGCTTTTCACTTTTTGACGAATATTCAAGGCTAATTTTCTCGGAGAGACATTCCTCGAATTTAATTAAAAAATTATATAATACAAACAATTATATGTAGAATATGTTTACCAAGTTTGGTTAGTATTAGGCAATTATTTTGTTCAGTGCATGTGTTTAAAAAATTTATTTATTTTGCGTGTTGGTACATGACCGATGTTTTTAGAAATGTTTTACGTTACGGTGTAGGGCTAAGTTATATTCGCTTTTATTTGTGTTTCAACTGAATAAAACGTTAAGTTACTTTTTTGCTGATATTGTACTATTCTTCGCATGGGGAACTTAAAACTCCGATGTTTCCATGGTAACAATAAAGAAATCAAGATCAATAAGAATAATATTTCAACTTTATATTTACGATGGTTGTTCGTAGCATAAAACACAAATATGCCTATCCGGAACCTAAGTATTAACTAACTTGTTTTGAACTTTTGAAGATACAGCTCAATCTATTAATTAATTTTCAAGTTAGACCGGTACATAGATGACAACGGACACCACCCTCAGAATACCGTAAAGGTCAGGGAGCGGCTCTAAAATATTTGCGAAGCGGGAAGAGGCGAAGTGCGATGTTTAATCGAACAGTTCGTTAAAACATTGTGAACGGACCGATGCTCCATCAATGATGTGCAATAGAGCCTATACCTTACAAAGTTTTAAAATTAAAGTAGTGGCTCTATCACACATCATACCTATGGACCATCGACCCTCTAATAAATAAGAACGGGTCGATGGCCCATCGATAAGATGTGTAAGTGTAATAGAACCTTTAATTTTATTTAAAATCTTACTTTTAAAGTATAGGTTCTATTGCACATCGTATTAATCTACCATAGACCCTTTAATCTTTATTAAATATACATGGATCGATGGTCCATCGATATGATGTGTAATAGAACCTTCACTAAAAGTTAATTTATTGGTTATAGGTTCTATGGGCCATCGAACCAAACTTTAAAAAAATATTTTAATTTATAAATCGGTTCGATAGCCCATAGAGTCAATTATTTATTAAATAATATTACAAATCGGAATAGGGTGATGGTCCATCGAACCAAAATGTTATTTTATTAAGGTTCGATGGTCCTCGGTCCATCGATATGATGTGTAATAGACCCAGTACCGTTAATTACATGATAAATGCTTATGACTTATTCCTTTGTAATATTTTTAATTTACATTGAATAAACGGATTTTTTTTTTGTGCTCAATTGTTTTTGTTATTTTTCCTATTAAAAAACTCGCCCTCATAAAAATTACTTAGCACCAGCCAGAGAACTTATTACCTTTGATTATATACCATAATCAAAGATCTTACAGGTGAAATGCGACAATATGTGTTTAGGTTTACAGTGTTGCCAGATTGGGGTTTTTTTCCCCCAAAATGGGGAAATTTTTAAGTTTGCGGGAAATATTGGGGAAAAGAAAATGGTGGGGAAAAGTATGGAGAATTTTTTGATTACTGGGAAATTTTGAGGAATAATAGGTCTCAGAACTAGGTTAAGTTCTTTTTCCTGGAGACAGGCCTGTTAGTGTTAGGTTTTCGTTGGTTCTGCTGTGTTTGGAAGTGTGGACTACCTGAAAACCCTAACAATAAACTGCCACGCTGTTCATGCCCAACCCGTCTTGGCCGTTATTTTATTGTAGCCATTAGTCAATGTCAAATTTCGTTTTCAGAATGCAAGTCTGTCATCTGTCGCGTCACTATAAAAAAAAAAATCGTTATAGTTATAGTTTCCTTTCGTGAATCACGCTTAAACTTTCGACTTTACATTCCATTCTTATCGTAGTTTCATTTCTTTTCTTATATAATATGTATACTGTAGTTTCAACTTATTAACATATCATATATTTTATTTGTGTACTTTTTTACATGCAACCAATTTGGGTGAACCAATGGTGAGTTATTTTTGTACCGGTATATCAAAATTTATATTTAACCTAAAATATACAAAATTTCCTTTGTTTCATTTGCTTTGTTAGTGAAGTT
Organism: Philaenus spumarius; assembly: GCA_018207615.1. Taxonomy (NCBI): domain Eukaryota; kingdom Metazoa; phylum Arthropoda; class Insecta; order Hemiptera; family Aphrophoridae; genus Philaenus; species Philaenus spumarius. Next base: position 87,908 of record JAGFPH010003065.1, read on the forward strand.
ATGTGTAATAATTGGTTTATTCAACCCGGCATACTTTACCAACACAGTAAACGTAGAGTAAACCATCTGAAAGGGAATCAAAAGGGCTACAAATAAGGTGTCTTAACATTTTTTGTTAAATGTACGGTGTTTGAGTAATTTAAGTTTGAAATTTTCACAAGCAGCCGCCATTTTGAAACTCATGATTGGATTTAATCGCTTATTTTTCTTGAGATATATGACTCTTAGGTTAAACTTCATGCTAAGTTTGAACTCAATCAGTCACAAGTCACACCCTTCTCTATATAAGAATTATTTTGTACAAAATGCAAAATAGCGAATATCTAGAAAACGAAGCAATTTCGGGTCTGTATTTATATGAACTTTTTTTCTTATTTTGACCCATAGAACCATTCCCCGAAATTTAGCACTTTACTTATGGGGCACTCTGTATATATTTAACTATACATAAGTGATAAGTGACATAACATGTGTGCAATAACTACATATTTATATAATATATACGGTACCTACATATAATAATTATATAATATATATATGTTATCTTATGCTCTATAATATGTATGGGTGATAATAATTTTATTACAATAATTAATTGTATTATATATGCAATTTGAAAATTGGGGAAATGTTTTGGAAATATCACTATATTGGAGAATTTTTATCCAACTGATGGGGAAATTACGTGTGTAGCATCTGGTAACACTGGTTTAAAATTATGTTGCGTCTACTGGAAGGAGCAATGACCTAGATGCCAAAGCCTAAACTAAACGTACCGTACGTAAACTAAATTGTTGAGAAATCTTGAGAGCTTCTTGTAGAAAAGTTAAGTTTTTAAATTAAGCAAGGTGATTTTATTCATTGCAGTGCACAAGTGTTAATATTTATGCGGTTCTGCTAATGTTGTGTGTAAGTATTAACATAATATACTAAGACGTTCACTAGAAAAACAAATATAAACATAACCTAACTTTTTCTCGAAAACCACTAAAGTTAGTTTTATTTACCCTGGTAATACCAATTACATTTTTGGACTAAGTAGTTATTAGAACACATAATACGTTTTTATTATAATATTTAACCGAACACATAATATGTTTTTATTATAATATTTAACCATAACTACATGGAATGATAGGCTATTATCAAAATATTGTAAATGGATAAAATTTACAACATGCCTCTTTGCGGCAGAGATGCTGGGCTATGAACAAGAAAATGCTCTAGAATGTAATCATAATGTTTAATTATATTATTAAACGCTAAACAGCAAATGCAATTCAGCAAAATTGAATAAAAGAAATTGTAAAGAAACCGAATCTTAGAAATAAACATACCTCAGGGCATGTTAAATATATAGCCTATTTATAGGGTTATAAATGAATATTTAATTTTCACCAATTTTTTATGGGCATTTATATAGGAGAGCGAGCATTGGCGGATCCAGGGGGGGGGGGGCTGTGGAGGCTGCAGCCCCCCCTTTGGGTTATTATATTTTTGTTTAATTGTCTAAGTGGCAGAAGACTGCTCGATTGAGTAGTCTCAGACAACACAACTTGTATCGAATATTTCACCCACTAAATATTATCAAATCCCAATAAAACAAAAACCATTGGAAAGAAAATGTTTTAAACTTCAATTTTTGTATTTACAAATTTCTTCTAAAAAGTGTATATACATATATAATCATCGTTGTAAAATTGTAGTTGCCTAAATCAACATTGATGCCGCGCTAGAAAGCATAAGGAAATAACTCAAACTCACCACTTTTTAAAGGCACATAATCGTTAGACAGACTTGTTTTGAGAAGAAGATAAGGATACCACTGGATTTGTCAAGATTTTAACCACGATCTTCTAATCATTCGTCACTTTTATAGTTTCTTAGATATGAATTTGTCTGTAAACCCTTGCCATTGGACAGTTTAAAAAAAATGAGAAAGTACATTTTGCAATCGATGTATCTATTACAAATCTATATGCGGTATTTGTATAATAATTTTTATATCGATTTGAAGTGCAAGTTCTATATTTTCGTTTAATATAAGGAAAACCTGGTTTAGTGTTCCAAACTATTCTGGTATTTCCGTGAAATATGTAGGCCTAGGTACATTTTCAACGCTCTAGGCGCGTTAGCCGTTACCTTTTCCTGTCTGGCTAGAACTATATACTATAGGCTACATTTGTGAGAATTTTGTTTAGTTGTTGTAATTTAGTAAAATAAGTGTTTAGAATAAACCTATTTAAAATTTTCAAGTAGGCCTACACAGTTCAATTACATTGTTTATTCTCTACAATTTGTTATATAATAAAACTTTATTTTTGGGTAAAGCATATAATCCTTAATTCCTATTCAAAATGGGTGATTGGGAAATAGTAAAAAAGACGTTTTCAAGCACTGTATTCCAAAACATCCTATACACCCCACCCCCGGATAGGAGACAGCCCCCTCCTTGAAAACCGGCTGGATCCGCCTATGAGAGCGAGACCATATAAAATGCAAATAGGTGTTAAACTTAGTCTGAAATCATAAACCATAACAGCAGTAGACAAATATTATAGTAATTACAAGAGAAATAAAAATCCAAAAATGCAGGTTACAGTCCAGCCATTTTGGTTGTGGCAGACACATTACAGTAGAATGACACGATTGCCTTACTCCCCATTTCAATGATTTTACCAGAAAAACTAAGATTCACTTAAGTTGTAAATTTAACATAAAAACAAACTTAATGAATTATCGTATATATCAGGATAGGCTACACATGTAACGGAACAACAAAAGAGTGCATAGAGTTGGGTTTTTGATACTCAACTATAAATATAATAATTTATATGGATATTTAGGTAATAAACTATTCTACAAAAGTGTCTAGACATATAGTGTATGCGTCTAAGATAAGTGGTACGCTACAGATGATATATTGGCAGTGCACTTTCCCCAATTCAACAGTTAACATGGGTTTATTTAGTAGAGATCAATTGAGGGGTTTATTTGCAAAACCACTTATGTCAAAATTTGACACAAATTACATTTTGTTAGGTACCATAGTTTAGATTTGTAGTATTGTTATATTTCACTTATTTCATGTTGGATTATAATAAATTTATTTTTATTCTTGCTGAATATTTTTTTTACAACTGACTTTCCTGACAAAACCACATTAGTCATGACAGCTATTAACTTTTTTGTGTATATTTCAAAAACAGTCAAATTTTTCTGTAGGCTGTTAGCATTTTTAGATCGTAGTAACAACATATAAAAGTAATACACCAAGAAAGGTCACATAAATATTTTCAAAAGTATCATACTGAAACTGTTTTTTGAGCCCTGAAAAATGACCAATTATGACATAAAAGTGGTTTTGCAAAGACACCCTCAATTGTTATCAGAGCTGGATCTACAAATTGTGGGCCCTCGTGCAAAATTTCTCCAAGGGCCCCTCGAGCAGACATCAATGGAGGGAAGGTGTACACAATTTTTTCATAAAACAACTAGAATAATGTCAACATAAAGTTTTATCAAATAAATTTTACTAAGCTGTATTAAACAAGTTTTACACATATTTAAGAACTTACATGAATATTAAATGTAAAACGTTTAGAGATTAGGCCTAACAGGTTTTTACTTTTTCCAATTTAAACTACTTTCAGGTAAAGAATAGATAAATAGGCCTATAAGTTTTTAAATACAAATATTTGTTATAATTGTACTGAAAAGTAAGTGTGTAAAATAATAAGCAATAAATGTATAATGACTCATCATTAACTTGGTTCTTTTTGTTCACAAAGATAAAATGAAATACACTAAAAAATCTCAAATTAAAATTTGCAAGTGATTTTATTAAAAAGGGTTTTTCTTGGTTACATTAGAGAAAATTGTTTGGTGAGTTTTTTGTAGTCAAGATTAGAAGCCTCTTTGCCGTTTATGGAATTGACTCCCAGCTCACTTAACCTCTATTGTCCCATAGTGTTTCTCAAATAACTCTTTATCGTTTTCATTGTGGAGAAACCGTTACCATTTTCTGCAGATGCAACCGTTACAGTACCGGCAAGGCGAGGGAAAGATTTAGGGCAGTAAGAACTTCTATAACTCGAACAAATTAACTCAAAGTCCACATGCAAAAGTTTTGTCAGATCAAATACAGATTCAGCCTTAGCAATTTCATCTTTAAGGCTTCCTCGTATAAAGAGATTAGTTCTATAGGAAAAGATGGTCCAATGTATTTTGCGTACTTTGGTTGTAGACGGTTGGCCCTCACCAATATTTCATTTTCTGAAAGGGATAGAAGTGCCTTTGGAAATAAAAGAGAAAATAATCTGACAACACTCTTGAGGGATGGAAATCTTTTGCAAATCTGCCCATTAACCAAATCAAAAAGTTTATAATATATATTTATTCCGAACATTTGGTCTTCATTTGAGAATCTGTAATCTTCAGACAGCTCGTCACTATACGTTGTTAATACAGTAGAATATTTTTTGCAACTAAAACTATTCTGTTTAAAACCTTTTCTGCCACTGCTTAAACTTAATATTTTATATATATTTTTTATTTTAGCCTCATATAGATAAATTTATTTCCTACTGTAAAAGGTTATGTTTGGTTTATATTTCTTTCTTTCGGCGTTACTATTGCCACATTTAGTAATGCTGTTTTGACTCATGTATTGTAAATAACCAACCATCAAAACGAAATTTTCTTTTTCTTACAAAATAATTTCAAAATTTTTTATAGTTTTAGCAGGTTTTTGTAATTAAATTTAATGTTACGAGAGTTTGAAAAAGGTTAGACTAGGCAAGCAAATGTAAATAATTCCATTCCTAAATCTACAGTTAGTATAAACTTAATTTTTAATAGTAATAATTTGAAACAATTATAGATTTGAGTTTACTGAAGATGTTATCGGCTGCTCGACGTACTGTTTCCGGCCGAACTTCTAATTATGAGAACCTTGAACACGGAGACGAGTCTAACCCTCATCATGCTCATTATCGTACTTCTCCCGAGCTTAGAGGTGGCGATGGTTTCTTATCACCAGTTCAAGAATTGGAAATGAATTCCGTATCGGTTGTGCCCGATGGTAAGTTAATTGTGTCTATTTACTGTTTGTTGTACCGTATACAGGATACAGGCATGACAGTTCACTAACAGTCACTTTTACTGTGCCCCCTGCGTTAGTCGGACAAGATACCTTATGTTTTATATCAGTGGTGGTAGTTGTAAGACATGGAATTGGTAAAAATATTTTTTTAGCAAACAGCTAACACCCAATGAGGATTTACCTCCAAATTTCAGGTCTCGATGCCTTGTTGTTCCATAGATTTTATTATTATTTGGTTCATTTATTTTTAAAGATAGAAGAAATAATGTGTTATACTTTTGATGATTTTTTTCTTGATTTTTACGGTTAAATAGATTATTGTTAAAAACCCTTATCTACCCTGGTACCGGACAACTAAAAGATATGTATACAGGGGTGCTGAAAAGTGTGGAAACGATTTAATATTTCGTATATGAGGAACATTTGAAGGTAGATGTGATTGAGGAACCTACTCTAGGGTATGTAAAAATACAATTTTATTAAGATTTAAAAAAAAGTTATCCGCTATCTTGGATGTGCCATCTTGAATGTAACTTCGTTTTTTTTAAATGGGAAGGTGGTCATGTGATACATTATTTCGATGTAGAATTTCAAATGGAAACCAACGGTGAAATTTCCACATCCATATATACCTTTAACCAATTTAAAATGGCGGCCAAAAAACCAACAAAATCGTGATTTTATATTTTGCCCCGTTTTGCTATAGGCTACTATTTAAAAAATATATATTAATTATTATTCTTTTTGGATTTAGAATTAAATAAGATTTCAAACGATATGCCACACAACTATATTTGGGATTATTTAAAATTTTTGAGTTACAGCCATTTTGATTTTTCAAAATTGATTTTGAGTACCGGTAATTCAACGAAATATCGTTGTGTGACATATTGTTTGAAAGCTTATTTAATTCTAAATAAAAAAATATATATATAATTACTATTTAAAAAAATAGTAGCCTACAGCAAATGGGACAAAATCGGAAAACATGATTTCATTGTTTTTTTTTTTGGCCGCCATTTTTAATCGGTAAAAGATATGGATGTGCAAATTTCACCGTTGGTTTTCTCTTGAAATTCTACATCGAAATGATGTATCACATGATCACCTTCCTATTTAAAAAAAACAAAGTTACATTCAACATGGCGGATCCAAGATGGCTGATAAATTTTTGAAATCTTAACCCTAGACCTGCACTGGTTATAAGCTCAAATTAGCGAGCCGGTTTTTAGTGTTTTGCAAGCGCATTTTAAAAAATTTGCCAAAAATAGTAATTCTGTCCCAATCCAAAATTGTTCTGTACCTTTTTTGTAGAGAAAGGTTCATCAAATTCATATATGCAACTAAAAAATTTATTGATGTAAAATTGTAAAAGTTATTAGCTCAAGAAACAAAAAATGTTCAGTAACGAAAGGAAAAAGTTCAACTTTAGGTCTACATAACAAGTAGTATACCGGTAATCATTTTTTGTAATTTTTTCGTAAGCGTAAAAAAGTTTTGTAATTTAGTTCTAAATAGAACTGTATAAAAAAAAATTATCAATTTCAAATTTCTTATTTTGAAATCACCAGTTTTTATGTTCCAAATACACGACTACTAACAAAACTAGGCCTAGTTTGAAACGCAATTTACTAATATATACTTTGCCCAAAAATGAAATATTATTATAACAAAGTATAGAGGATAAATCAAAGAAAAGAACGGTAAACTTGTCTTTCCTTAGTTCAAAAAAGTGTTTGAGTTATCTTTATTTGAATAACAAAATGACATCAATGTAATGAAAAGTCGCCGGTTGATATTACTAGAGGCAGGAAGGGACATTTGAATTACGTGGGAGCGACAAGTGCCGGCCGGTCTTACCAGACTGTCCTAATTATGTACTTTCCATTGCTGTCTAGACAAACAAAAAACTGGTTATTTCTAGTTTGCTTCCCACCGTTAAAAAGATCGAACGATTCTCTAAAAAATGGTATCAAGAAATCTGTAAAAACATATGGAATTGTAGGCGTTATCTCGGTTGATAAATGTGCCTGTTTCATTGGTTGAAAACTGTCCAATCGCAAGGGTTTACAGAAATCTTGGTCATAAATCGTGTAAAATAGTGACATCTGATTGGAAGGCACTATTAGAAAGATAAAATCTTGACGAATCCAATGGTATCTTCATAATCTCGATAGAAATACTTCTGTAGATGGTGTTGCCCGTTGAAGAAGTGGGAAATAGCAGTACAATTGTATGAAAATTCACTCGTGAAACAGCTGTAACCCGATCTGCATATTTTAAATCTATGATTACGTATGTAAATATACGTTTTACGAAAAAGTTTTAAATACCAAAATTAAAGTTTAATTGATTTCCTTTCCAACGGTGCCGGTTTTATTACGGATGATTATTGGATGATTTTAAGGGTATTAAATAACCAAATATGCAAATTCTCGCATAGGTTCGAAATGGTTGCATCTTGCGCCTGAGAGAACATACATTTTTGCAGTCTGCCACGGGGAGGGTTAATAAAATAGTATTTTTACATACAGTAGGTTTCTCAATCTACCTTTAAATTTTCCTTATACACGAAATATTAAATCGTCTCCAGACTTTTCAGCACCTCTGTATATGTATATACCAAATTTTGAGTTGCAGGTGTTTTGGTTTTGGGAGAAATAATGTGTCTTATTTGTTGTGGTTAGGTGGGAAAGTGAAAAAAATCCTTTCTCAACAAGTGCCTACCACCGAACTCAGACCTACATAACAAATTTCAGATCTGTATATACATTGTGGTTTTCCTGATTTTGTGATAAGTGAGGCAGGGAGTCGGATTTATCAAATATGTTTTCAAATATATTTTCTAAATATTTGCAACGGTTATATATTCATTAAGGCTTTTGAATTTTTTGTTCAATGTTTTTATTTCTGTGTTTTAAGCATCGCACTTTACTTAAAAATAAAAATAGATTCGATTTAATTTTGATAAGTTTTTTACTACAAACGCTTGTTGTGTCAAATTGTCGATTAAAACTACCCGTTTCCTTGCAGATACGTTTACCGTGACTCAAGCTGTTAATGCGTTTGGTTTTGGAAAGTTTCAAGCCAAACTTTCGCTATTTACCGGACTGTGTTGGATGGCTGACTCTATGGAAATGACAATTCTTAGCATACTGTCACCAGCTTTGCATTGCGAGTGGCACATCACAAGATATCAGCAAGCTCTAGCGACTACGGTACGTTAGTCTTCTTTATTTAGTTTAGTAAAATTAGATTTCCGTTCTAACAAGTTAAATTGAAAATTTAAAAACCCCCGACACAAAAAACCTCTAAAAAGTAAACTGAACGGATTTTCTTGCATCATAGCTAAGAACATTCTCGATTGAGTCACCTTACGAACAAAAAAAACTAAATCAAAATTCCGTTTGGGTGCTACGATGCCACAGACAGCTTTACAGATACGCATGTTAACACCTTTCTGTTTAAGTCGGAGGTTAAAAAAATAGAATATGTATTTAAAAAATTGTAGTCGCTTTATTTTGACATTTTAAACTATACATTAAAAATCAAGAATGAGATCGCTCCGGAATTAAAACCATTTAAAGGTAAATCTTAAGAAAACATTTTTTTATTTTTTATTTTACCTCCTACGGTCTGGAGGGCAATTGATGTCATTATCAAAATGAAAGGTAATCAAATTTTCAATAATGGTTTTTGTGTATTTTTATGTACAACGAACTGTTAAGAAAAATATGTGCTGTGCAGTTTCCTCGCAGAGCTTCTTACACTCCATTCCGTATAGTTCGTTCATCTATGTATAGCTGTTCAAAATAGTACGGGTAGACAGTAGCTAGGAGATAGGAGGTAGATAGTAGTGTAGGTAGTAGCTGTTATGGAGGAACTCGCACAACAGTTCAAACCATTTGCAGTGCAATAAAATTGTTAGTGACTTAGGTGAACTATTCTTGCATCAATTGTCTATCGCATCCCACACCACATTTTTAGTTTTATATCTTAAAAAGTATTTTTTATAATCATAAATGGGGTATGGAGTTAGGAATCGATATGGGATTATAAATCCGTATGAGGCTAGGAGAAATTATTTAAAAACGTGGTACAGTAGAGCATCAGTTATCCGAATATCGGCCGTCCGGATGATCGGTTATACAGAAGTTATGAAATTTACTTTTCGTGTGAACTGTACGTATTTTGAGTTTTTTTTTATGTTTTACGTATCTTTAAAATTTTTAGTGTTGTACCAGTGTTGTGTTTTATTGAAAACTCACAGGAATGTTGTACTAAGGTATGACTAAGGTATGTATGTACAACCGTACTTCTGTACTGTAATACTTTTTCTCATATTTTATGTAAATATCAATTATCCGGATTATCGATTTTACGGGCAAGGCGATTCCCAATTAATCCGGATAATCGATGCTCTACTGTATATTAAAACATTGTTTTTTTTAATTACGGCTCACGAGTTCATTGTCGTTTAAAACGTCAAAATAACGCGATCAATAATTTTATGAAGCGAACATTATATTTTTTGTTGTTGTAAAACAGAAGCCATATTATGCTTAAAGTAACTGAGCTTTCACCAAAACTAAAAAGTGTAAATAGTTATTTCCATGACCGCCTAGAAAGTGGGGGTAAAGGGTGCAATTGTCCAGGGGTTCGGTTTCTGTCTGTAAGGGAAGGGGAATGCCGATTGTTTTGATTTTTTGCTTGCTTTTTAATATTGTATTTTTATATAAATTATTGTAAAAAACCATTAAATAATAATCTCTTTTGCATTTTAAGTTTTTTTCTATTTTTTGTTTGTTTTTTGTTATGTTTAAGTTTTATAACTTGTATGTTTCAAAATACTCTGTAAAGGAGGATACTCTTGTTTATCTTAATATGAACAAATATAAAAATAAATATTAAACATTTGGAATTTCTATAGAATAAATTTACAGCATTTTTAATGAAAATGTTGATGGTAACTTGCTTGCTTTTAATTCAGGTTGTGTTCCTGGGCATGATGATGAGTTCCACATTTTGGGGTCATGTGAGTGACCGTTATGGCAGGAAACAGGTTAGTTGTATTGTAGCTTGGTAAACCTATTGCCCTTTGAATTGAAGTTACATTGGCCTGTATGGTTTTCACATTAATCGGTAACAAGGCCGTAGCCTTTTCTGAGGGGGGGGGTCAGATCAGGACCGGGGATTTGAATTTAAACCCTTTTAACACGTTCACTGCTAAGGACGAAGATATGTGAGCTTGACACTGAACACTATGAGAAGCGGCCAACGCACAGTGTATTGCGTGCTTCGCACGCCAACTCCCTTATTAGGAGTATTTTCAATACACAGCATTGCGTGCTTCGCACACCAATTTTAAGCCTATGTGCTATGGATGCACATGTGCGTTCGCTTTAAAATATTAGTGATTATTACGTAGAAAGGTTCAAAAATAAAAAATAAAGTCATTTCTACTCATTTAGGCTATAAATATAAAAAATAAAAGGTCAGCTCCTAGCATAGGAAATACGAAATTTGCGTAGCAGTGAACGTGTTAAACACCAATTTCCATGTTTGTTTTAAAAATTTTGATATAGTTACCCATGTAAAATATTATAGGATGTAAGGATGATGAATGATTATGTTTTGTTAGAGTAAAGTATTTTTAAACAAATTCAAGAGCACTGTGGCGACAAAATCACACTGATTTGAATAAAAACCCCGAACCACAAAACAAGGAGCAAAAACAGCAACTAAACAACTAAATTGTAAGTTATGTTTACTACCCTTGCGTACATTTCAAAAACATAACTTACAATTTAGTTGTTTAGATATTGTTTTTGTTCCTTGTTTTGTGGTTCGGGGTTTTTATTCAAATCAGTATAAAGTATTTTTGTTGAACCTTCATAATTTTCTTATGTAATAGATCAGATCAAGCTCATAAGGGAGTAAGGCTGTAACCTACGCATCCATGTGTATTATAGGTTGTAGTTTAACCCTTTCCCTGATATCCCGTAGTAACTCGTAGCGATTTATTTTTTCCACTCCCCGGCTTTCCGTACTAATCCGTAGTAGAACTTTAAATGCATATAACTTCGCCATCTGTTGGAATATTTTAAAACTAACTTCAGAAACGTGTTCAGAGAACATTTTACAGTACAGTTGTATTTGATTTGTTATTTCTTCCAGCTGTTTAGGGTTTTAGATCCGTGTTTATAATCATCTGCAGCACAACTTTTGTAAACCAAGAGTCACGTAAAACATGGCTAGACTGAATTTGAAATACATGGTTAATTTTTTGATTTATTAAATGTAGTTTTGTAGTAATTGAACACAAATAAAACAGACAGTTTATGGCCTAACAAATATAAAGTGTCTCCTAACATTTTTGAAAAAGTTATAACTGTGAGTGAACGTATTTTTCAATTTGTTTTTTATTTCGACTTAAAAAAAATTTCAGTGCTGCATTAGGTAAGTAAATATACAAATTTTGTATATACCAATATAATATTAAGATATGGTAAATATTTCATGTATATTGAATAAGTAGTTAATTAGTTATCGTAGTTCGAATATAAGTGACAAATTTGGCCATTTAAGAGGTCTGGTACGAGGCACTTGGTGTCAATTAAGAATACCGGGGGAAAGGGTTAATCAAGCAAATCTAAATATTAGTATGCATGCAATGCACAATGATGTAAAATATGTTGTCGGATCCTCTGTTGTGTTGTCTATTTTATAATATGATGTGTATTTTGCCAATTCACATATTATACATATTTTAATTTATAAAGTTTTTACAAAATCCTAGTGATTGTATAGCTTTTCTGTTTAAATAATACAACTACTGGAGTGCTTAATATGAAATTAAATTTTTCTTGGGGGAAACTGTTACCTCAATCTGTCATTGAACAATTGTATAATGTTGTTCTCAATATTTTTCTGATCTTGTTCAGTTTTTGTAATTATTAAAAACACTTTTGATTTCTTGACATGGTAAACGCTAAAATAAAAGTTCATAAAAGCTTCGATAAAAAGGTGTTATACTGTTTTTTCACTGTACGACCGACCATTTTCAAGGTATAGTTGTATGAATTGTGAATTGTTTGTGTTTCTGAAAACACACCTTTGGTTTTTATGCAAGAATTTCATTTTTTCTTTTTCAAAATAATTGTGTTTATGTTTCATCAGATTTTCTTTAAATTTCAAATAAATTATAAAAATAAATATTCTACGAGAGTCTAATTTCTTCTAACATGTAGGTCTGTAGGCCTACACTCATTTTGTCTCTTAATGTCTCTACTTTATGCCATGTAGACAAATGAAGACAGTGGCTGGGTTCGTCGAACCCTAGCTTATGGTATAGTTCGATGCTTTACCAACCGAGCTACCATTATCTATGTAAACAATTTATTTAATTTATAAAGCTTTCCGCATACAATCTTATCTAAGAGACGTTTGGGGCTCCTGTACACTATTACTGCCTTTAATTTTAAAAACTCTGAAATCATAGACCATATTTTGTTTTCGTTTGACCTGATATCTTTCTGCTCTTCAAGTATTAAAACAAACTTTATTTTAATGTATCTTATGTTTAAATGTATCTTTATATTTAATGTATGTTGTCTGGTAAGCGTATATGTTGTTTTTTGATGTTATTCTTTGTTTTTAATATTTTCTACTAATAAGGAATATTACTATCAACTGAAATTTTTCTTTACTTGAAGATTAAGAATATTCGGCTTTGTTTAGTTTCTTGTTGTTCTTCTGCTTAAAATGTTGTCAAGTAATTAATTTTATGTTTAGTTTGTTTAGCATATGTAAATTAAGGTACAAGCGGCTGATAATAAGTGTTATGTTAGATAACAAGTCATCATTACTGATTTCTATAGCTGATTTTTTCTTTGAAAATGTTTTGTATTAAAAGGAAAACAATAAAAATTCATTTCATTTTGTTTCTTGATAAGATAAATTCTAAAATGAAAATTCATTAAACTCTTGACAAGAAAGGTCTACAAAAATTAAAGATGGTCGCTGCATCATGGTGGACGAGTATGGGAATACAGGCTACACTGACGTAGTAGTATTATACAAGCTTTTTCAAAATTTTCTACTAACACTATTTAAGTGTTGTTTCCGATTGATAACAATTCGTAGTGTCATTATTAAATCTCCAAAAGTTGCTAGTTTTTAAACAGCCAATATTTATTTTTCATTTGTCAACTATTTCCTCAATAAACAGATTAATATAATTATTAAGTTGAAATTTTGAATAGTTTTATACATAAAAGCCAAATACAAAAAAAAAATTATAAATTTATCCGACAACCAAATTAAAAATAATGGTAATTAAAAGTGTTTGATGTTGAATATCTCTAAGATGAAAATAATTAACTTTAACAAAGAATTCATAAAACAAAAAAGTTTTATTTTTATGCACACAAAACAGTTTTTTTTGCATTATTCTGCAGTTCAAAGTAAAAACAAAAAACTGAAAAAAATATTTTGGTTCTAGATAAGCTTCAGTGTTTTGGACAAATGCCATGAAAAAATTTAAGTTTCTTGTCTCTAATTCGTTTATCCTTCCAACTACAGAAAAAATAAAAACAAAATAATTTTTTTGTATCTTGTGATTTTTTGTAAAGTTTAAAAGGTATTCAACATAAACATTTTAAACAGTCGTCATCTTGATTTGTCTGGTTGGAAAAACTTGATTACTTTTTTGTAGCTTGGCCTTATACAATTATATAGTAAATTTTTATTTAGTATATCAATCCATTGTTAGGATAAACATTGACAAGTGCGACTGTACGTAAAACTAAAGACTTTCGGGCTGTTAATATTAATATTAAGTTAGAGAGTTCTGAAACAGCCTGTAAGTGTCGGACTTAATTCGGTTGTAGTAGTAGGCGATGTTTACACATTGGGCGAGTTGTATAGGTACCATGTACTTAGACAAATACGTTTCATTAGGGTTTCCACCATATATTGTTGAGGTTTGATTTTTGTTTTATGTTCGTGGTAATTATATAGTTGTTAATTAATTTAGATAGTGAGGAAAAGGTATAACCAATGTGCGTCTTTGAGAAATAAATATAGTAGCCTATTACTATTAATTATATGTTTTTCTGTTTAGGCATTGACAATGTGTGCCGTATTATTGTTCTATTACGGCTTACTTAGCTCGCTAGCTCCAAACTATACTTGGATCTTGATTCTACGAGGGCTCGTTGGTTTCGCTATCGGATGTGTACCTCAGTCGTAAGTAAACCGATTGTTTGTAGAACTCTTTAGTTAATTTGTGCTTTGAAGTTTAGTAGTTTTTGCACTTTTAAGTTGATTATCAGGGGGTTTACCATTCTCCAAAAACTAGTCCTCAAAAAGTCACAAATCGGATAAAAGTTTTGGGAAGCCACGATTTGTCGTGTCGTAGCACCAACTGGAGCTTTTTAACATTGGTAAGATCTTACAGTTTTTTTTTTTTAAACAGTCATGTAAATATGGTATCTCACTGATGTTGAAAAGTTTATATCTTTTTTTATATTATTCAGTTCAATTAGTCTCTTTCAGTTGAAAAAACCGTTCACACGATCGAAATTTACATTTAAATTTAATAATGCGTTTTTATTAAACACCACATCGTGATTCATAGTGTTATTCAATTAAACTAACATTATCTTATTAAGTATCCAACAAAAATGGAGTTTTTGGTAACATGTCTGAGCCATATATTTAAATGTTAAATACTTGTTGGTAGAAAATAATGTCCCCCAATTTTTATTTGAAACTTCCCAAAAGTCAGGAAATATTTTATTTATCTGGTTTGCATGGAACAGTTTGCAGTACTGTAGTAATTAAGTAAGCAGAGAAATATCAGTAGGCTTGAAAGCGCTTTTGTTTTGTGTAAAGTATACAGTAAATGCACAGCTTATGCGTACTAGTAAAACATTGTGTGGATACAGTATAAATTTGTTAGTTCGAACTCAGAAATATTGTTCATTTTTATCTTGAAACCCAGGGATGGTAACTAGTCACTTTTTGTCACTTTTTTTAGAATGTGTCACTTTTTTAAGAAATTTGTCAGTTTTGGCACTTTTTTTAGAATGTGTAACTTTTTTAAGAAATTTGTCAGTTTTGTCACTTTTTTAAGAAATTTGTCAGTTTTGTCACTTTTTATAGAATGTGTCACTTTTTTAAGAAATTTGTCAGTTTTGTCACTTTTTTTAGAATGTGTCACTTTTTTAAGAAATTTGTCAGTTTTGTCACTTTTTTTTAAATTAGTGTAAAACAATTTTTTTATCAATATTATTTAGTTTTGAAAGAAAACTGACAACTTTCTGAAAATTCTTCCATTTAGCAGTGTTATTTTTGTCAGTTTTTTTTTTTTTTTGAAATTAGTGGTTTCTGTGCAACACTATTAATTTTGATGCTGTATAAAAACTCCTAATTTTTCCCGGAGAGGTTTGGTCGGTTACAAGGGGAGGAGGATGCCATTTTTGTCTTGTGTCAAATAAAAAATTTTTGTTTTTGTTGCAAAAATACCGAACCCTTTATTAATCACTCGTTTTATGTGACACAGACACACAGTTTTGTTTGTGCAAGGCTTTTTCTGTTATGGAAGTACATTATTAAGCTTTTTTTTTTAGAAGTAGAATCGAGAAGAAATGTAACAGAAAACCCTTCTGGTTTGGTTTAAAGCGCAAGTCGAGAGCCTTATAACACAGTTTATTACCAAAACACCTAAACCTAAAACTGATTAAGTTATTATTTCATCATGTTTATTTTAGTTTCTAACTTTTTGACACTTTTTAAACCAATAGTAATCTATATTAATTTTTTTCCTACTACATTGTAAACAATATTACTACGAGTTTTTATTAGTGTTCAACTAAATTTTGCTTTAAAATGTAAGTAAAACCCACAATCTCATTTATTTTCTAAATGGTTTCTTAACAGACATCGTTGGCTGTGGTTCGGATTCCACATAAAACTGTAGGTCCCGTCTTCATTAGCCTTAAGTGCAAAACAGTAGGACGTTAAACACACAAAAAAAAAAAATTCATAAATTGAAAACAAGATGTAGAGCGTAAGAGCTAGTTTGTAATATTACTGTATGTAATTTCTACAACAAAAAAAATAATAAACCCAAAAAAAGCAGGGTTGCAGGAAGTTTTTTGTTTTGGTTTTCAAAACAATATCTCTAAAAATATCTTTTGCACATTTTTTTATGACTTCATAAAAAAAAAAATAATAAGTTTTAAAAATTTCTTCAAAATCCAGCAGATTATTGTTGAATTGGTTTTGAGTACTTTCTGCAACCCTAAAAAACTAAATAAAACAAAACAGAGGAAAAGGGGTGGTTCTGGTTGAATTCCTCTTTTTTCTGTTTTTATTAAATTAAAACACTGAAAAATCAATCACTTTTTTTTGGAAAATTAATCACTTATGTCACTTTTTTTTTAACCTCTGAACTGTTACCATCCGGCCTGCGTAACCCTTAAGGCCTCTATGCGATCACTAACGCTAACATCAAGCTAAAAACATATTACTCTATATGGGCCGTTGACAATGCCTGGTTTTTGCAGCTGTAGTAATGCATAGAAAACGCTTATTAACCTATACACAAAGTTTTTAGGTGAAAATGAATACTGTAAAGATCGTGTCGATATAGCCCATCGTTTTGAAGAATACAACACAAAATTACAAAGACAAACAAGTTCTAATCATCCATTCAGTTCTAGCCCTGCCTCTCAACCAGGACTATATAATATTTTCAAACTCTAGACAATATGTAGATATTATTTGTAGGATGTCTGTAACATTTTTTGTTGAACATCTCGGTACAATATGCAATACAATTAAACAAGTAGGTATGGTTATGAAGAAAATTTAAGCTAAATTGTTTTACAAAAGGAACTATTTCAACAAAAAATGAGTTTCTCGATATCTTTTAGTGGTAGGGATGTAATGTCGTTAGTATATCTGAGTTTTATGTTTCAAAATTCAATAAATGTGAAGGTACTAACATATTTTACGATAATAAATAAATAAATGCATAAGCCTATATTAAAAATCAGCCTGATATTTCTTTATGGTCTGCTTACAAACTAAATTATAGGTTCATGTGTCGTATTTTTAGGCCTAACATTATTTTACTAACAGGGATACATCCAACAGCAACTGTTTGGGTAGGGCGATGAAGTGCGATAATATTTCGAGTGAAAATTGTAAATTGGTGGTTGCCTCTCTATTTCGTAAATAAACGTTTCTACATTAAACATTTTCTCAATAATATAAAACAGAGCCCTCTCAAATTCTCAACTAGCGCTGTATTGGTACTGTCTAGAAATTCCCCGAATAGTTTAGCCAGTGTTGCTAATGCTAACAGCATTTCGTTGGAAATATTTGTATAGATTGAACATTGAAACTGCAATTGTCTATTATATAGAGTTTATTGTGTTGCCTTGGACTGTTTATTATATCGTTATAATTACCTTGTATTAGTCGTCTTCAGTCCGTAATTGTAGAATATAGCTACAGCGCTGTTTCGTCGAACACTGTCGGCTTCGTCAGGCTTGTACTAACACGAACACGTAACACTAACACACAAAATCGGAGTAAAACTCGTCGTATAAATTTAATAAAAATGTTTGTGGCCACATTATTACGTCGTTCATGTCCAGCTGCAGGTAGGACACTAGATGTGGACAGAGGTTATCAGTATGTTCTGATAATTAAGTTGAAAGTTTGAACGAATGGCGGATCTATTTGTTTTGTTATGTTTGCTTGACTTTGGTGATTATGTCATATATAGGGTTGGAAGAGAAGTTCAACTTGTCGTTTAACATGTTATCTGGATTATTTTTGTACTCTTTATATACAGACTTGGGATTAACGAATAAAAAAATTAACGATTAAAATTAATCGTTAAAAATATGGGTAACTTTTAACTTAATCGTTACTTTTAAAACTGATTAACTTTTAACTCTTAATCGTTAAAATATTGGTTAACGATTAAAACTAACTTCAGTTAATTTGGCGGACGCCCGGAGAAAGATTCGTCACAATGGAAATGCCGGCAAGGTGGGTGGGCCTGGAGAGACATCATTCAATATTCCTAAGTTTAGGTTATTTATTGCTTATTGGCCGACCGGAAGGGATGGGGTGTCTAAAGAAAGATAGAACTAACGGTAAAGATTACCTAAAGGTAACGTAAACAAACAAAACAACTCCGTCAACACGCCCATCAGCGTCATTCAATTAGCCCTTGGGTATACGCTTGGCATTACAGTTGGATAGTTTTGTTAATTTTTTATAAGTTTTTAAGTTGTTTTGCCTTGTTGTAGTGATTCACAATTTAGATTTTATTTAGTGAGTTAGTGCTTTTTAAAAGTGAGTTAGGTCTAGTGTAGAAGTATTTTAATTTTTTACTTTTTTATTTTAATTTTATTATGTCTTTATTGTGGCCAGGCATTTCAAACTTATATGAACAAATAACAAGGGAGGGAAATAGTTTAACATTTAAATGCGTATATTGTGTTTACCAAAATTTAAAACAATAAAGGCTTTAGCAACTTCTGCCTCCAATTTAAGAACCAATTAAAGGTAAGTTGTGCTTTAGCCATTTTAGGTTATTGTCTACCGAATTTTTGTCGTCTATTATTGAGATTTGTATTTTATTATAGGGCATACATTCAAGGGCGTTTGCATATATTATAGGGCGTTTCTACCTGCCAACTTTTACGGTTTATCCGTAAGATTTACGGAATCCGTTGATGTTTTACGGTCTTACGGATACTCGTTATTTTCAGCGGTTATTTTTGTTAAAGAATATTTAATTAATTTTACATAAAAAACAAATGTTCTTTATTTATTTATTAAATTTACTCAATTTGAGTTACTATCGACATTATTAAAACTTTTTATTTGGTTTACAACGTCTTTTGCATACTAGACGCACGGAATCTGTGAGAACGTGAGAGTGAGAAGTGATACGAAAAAAACATCCCTTTTTATAATGCGCATGCGCTAAGAGCAGTGATGTATCATAGATACGCACTACGCAGTAAGTTTTGTAAGCATAATAAATAATAAGACATTATTTAATTTGGTCAAGACCGTCTCCATTCTGCAGAGACGTCTTGATTCTAAGTTCTGCTTTGGCGTAATTATTTTAGTATAATAATTCTATTTATTTTAGTTCGGATAAAACCTTTTGAACATTTTTGGGATTAAAAGTTATCTGTGATTTATGTTTTCTGTGGGAGTCCCGACGAAGTGCCTTTGTTTTACTTGTTATTCATTCCCGCAAATAGCGACATTTAATTTCCACTTTTTCCGAATTTTACAAGTGTCATTTAAATAACCTTTTCGCGGACCTAGCGGTTGTAATTAAAATTAAAATTTAATTTTAACGCCGGTATTTGATAGAAAATAAGAACAAATTATTGTTCTCGGGAGTAGCCTACAGGGTTTTTTTGCGGACATACGCTAAATAAATACGCTATATTAAATTGCGTTTTATGAAATTGGAGCTAATAATATTCGGACTTCGTATTCTTTTTTTCAGACATTTGTCATTGTATTTAAAATAATATTTCAATAATTTTAAGTTCATACAATTTTTATAAATTGTATTCGGGCATCGACTTTTTCGCGGACATAAGCTGTTGTATATTAAATTTCGTTTTAATACCGGCGTTTTATAAAATTAGCGTTAATAATATTCGGACATCGTATTCTTTTGCGTACATTAGTCATTGTAATAGTTTATTTCAACAATGATAGTTCATAAAATTGGCACACATTTTATTCGGGCATCGATTTTTCGGGGACATACACTGTTGTATATTAAATTGCGTTTTAATATACGGACATCGTATTCTTTTGTTGACTTTCGTCATTGTATTTTAAATAATATTTCAACAACGATAGTTCATAAAATTGGCACAAATTGTATTCGGGCATCTGTTTCAAATCTTATTTAACTTCGTTTCATTCAGTTTATACTTTTGTAGCCTTTAACTTTTAAATGTAAGATTTTTACAGTAAACTAACAACAAATTAATGTTCCACCGTAGAAATTTAACCAAAGTAGCAAGAAGTCCTAAGTTCTTAGTTGGCCTTATTTCTTAAAATTTAACTTTTATAGGGGCCTACTACTCACAAAAATTATATCGCCTATATGTTTCTTTATTTACTTTCTATATTCAATTGTACTAATAATGTTCATGAATAGGGATCTGGTTATGAAATGTGTAATTAATTTATTAGCCTATTTAAAATGATATTGCCAATAAACCCAAGAACATTTTTTTATACATAGAGGAAAGTTGGTTTGTGTAGTTAGTTATGGGTTATTTGAAAAATGTTTCTTTTTTGTCTGTATTAAGTTCTTTCAGATGGGTTTTTAAAAATAGTATAGTGTGTATATATTTGAAAATAATATTTTATTCATTTATTTGAAAAGCAGCTAGAAATAATATTAAGTTTGTATACATTTTACTCTAGCCTTTGTGTATCACTCTAAAACTTATTAAAATTTTTATTAATGCATGTTTTTAAAAAGGTTAGTTGAATTGACATAATTATTGCCGAAAGAGTTATTCCATTAAATGAAATTACTACTTCTTAAGTGATCCTAATTTTTAGTTGAGCCATTTTAATACTAACTGTCTCTGAATTAATCTGATATTAGGTTATAGTAGCTATATACAGGGTTGTGTCTTAAAAAAGGGTCAAAATTACTTGCGCATAGTTTTTACTGATTCTGATTTTTCAAAGTTGGCAGGTATACGTTTGCAAGCATATTTTCAAAAATTCGCCAAATATAGTAATTATATACCAATTTGAAAGTGTTCCATAGCTTTTTTGTACAGAAAGGTTCAAAGAATTCATATATGCAAGTAAAAAATTGATAGATGTAAATTTTACAAAGTTATTAGCTCAAGAAACAAAAAATGTTTAGTAATGAAAGGTAAAGGTTCAACTTTAGACCTACATAAAAAGTAGTAAAAATTTTTTATATTTTTTTCAAAACGTACAGAAGTTTTGTATAATTTAGTTCTAAAAGGAACTGTATAAAAAATATTTATCAATTTAAAATTTATTATTTAGAAAACGCCAGTTTTTATGTTCCTACTACAAGACTGCTAACAAAACTAAGATTAGTTTGAATAGTAATTTAAATTTAGGAATATATCCTTTGCCCAAAAATGAAATATTATTATAAGAAAGTGTAGAGAATAAATCAAAGAATTGAACCGTATACTTGTAAATTATTATTTCACAAAAGTATTTTAATTAGCTTTACTTAAATCACAAAATGAGATCAGTCAAATTAAACGTCGCGCGTGCGTATAAATAAACCTTATGTCGTGCCGTATTTTAACTTTTAACTTTAATCAGTTAATTTTTTTTAACTTCAACTTTAATCAGTTACTTTTTTCTGGCATTAACTTTAACTTTAATCAGTTAAATATTTTGGTTAACTTTCCCAAGTCTGTTTATATATCTGAATACGATAAGATGCATCATCACTGATAAAGCTTTACCTTATGTCAACAAACCAATAACCCCGAGTTATGTGAATAGCAAAGAAATGTCTGTTGCTAAAAACATTACTAACAAGATTGTTGCTAACAATGCTATCATAACTAAAGCAGATAAAGGTAACTCACTTGTCATTATCAATGAATCTGATTACATAAACAAATCTGAAACATTTTTCGCCAGGAATAATATTTCTCAAATAATGAAAGACCCAACTAACGATTTTCACTCCACGATCAAACATTGTCAAAAATCAATAATTGTAAACACATTTCGGACGACAGACAGAAAATATTTCTAAAGATGATAAAACCCAGTGCATCTAAATTACGAGCTTTACCGAAATTATACAAGATAGACCACCCGATCAGACCAATAGTAAATTTTACAAAAGCACCTTCTTACAAGGCAGCGAAATTCTTGGAACGCATTATAAAAAAGGAATTTAAATTCACAAATAACCATAGTTTGAAGAACAGCTTAGATCTAATCAAGAAAATTGAAGACACACCCTTCCTAAATGGCCAAACACTACTATCATTCGACATATCCAACCTTTACACGAATGTCCCAATCAAACAAACAATAGAAATCCTAAAAGAAAACCTAAAGATTCACAGTAAACTCAGTGCAGAAGAGATAAGAGAGCAAATCGACCTACTAACATCCTGTCTTACCTGAAATTACTTCACTTTCAATAACAAAATTGACTTACAAAGTGAGGGTCTGGCCATGGGTTCCCCTCTATCTGGTATAATGGCAGAAATCTTCCTCAATGAAATTGAAAAGAAACATATCATCAGCCACACAAACCCGTTCAATAAGAAAATAATTTATTACCATAGATACGTGTACGATATAATTTGCTTGTTTGAAGGAACAAAGAGACAAATTAATAAACTAACCGATTTCATAAACAACATCCATCCCACACTGAAGTTCACCACTGAAATCGAGGCCAACAACAGCCTAAACTTTCTTGACCTGACCATCACAAGAAATGAGACTAAAAATGGCTTTAAAATTTATAGAAAACCGACACAGACCAACCATACAATACACTATACTTCTAACCATCCGATATCACACAAACTGGCAGCTTACAATAGCTTCGTACAGCGCGCTATCAACATGCCTATGAACCTAGAAGACTTTAACAACGAAATAACTACAATAAAACATATCGCAATATCCAATGGATACGATTCCACTTTAATAGATAAAATAATAACCAAACACAGAAAGAAATTCAGAAAACCAACTTCAATTATCGAAAAACCTAAATACATCCCTATGAAATTTAACCGGATTCTAGATCGTCCTATGAGCAACATTTTCCGCAGACATGGATATAAAATCGCTCATCGAGCTTCAAATAATTTGAGTAATTTTCTACAAACCAAGCCAAATAATACCAAAGACAAATTTACAAAAAGTGGAATGTATAAGCTATTTTGTTATGACTGTGATAAAATATATATAGGCCAAACTGGACGCTCGTTCAAAACCAGATTCAAGGAACATACCCTAGCCATAAAAAAAAACAATAACAGACAGACAGAGCTCAAATTACGCAGAACACTTAATTAATGAGAACCATATTACACCAACATAAACACTAATTTACAAATTTTGTACAAAGTCAATAAAGGGACTACAATGGATATATTGGAAGAATTTCAGATATATAAAGAGTACAAAAATAATCCAGATAACATGTTGAACGACAAGTTGAACTTCTCTTCCAACCCTATATACGACATAATCGCCAAAGTCAAGCAAACATAACAAAACAAATAGATCCACCATTCGTTCAAACTTTCAACTTAATTATCAGAACATACTGATAACGTCTGTCTACATCTAGTGGCCACAAACATTTTTATTAAATTTATACGACGAGTTTTACTCCGATTTTGTGTATGTTAGTGTTACGTGTTCGTGTATGTGTTAGTATAAGCCTGACGATGCCGACAGTGTTCGGCGAAACAGCGCTGTAGGTATATTCTACAATTACGGACTGAAGACGACTAATACAAGGTAATTATAACGATGCAATTGTCTCAGTGAAAAGGTGTTGTGACACGTAAGACACCTAACAAATGAGTAATCCTATAGTTTTTTTTTTTTTTTTACCTTAACAAACGAGTAATCCTATACCGTTTTTGTTTTACCTTAACAAACGAGTAATCCTATACAGTTTTTGTTTTACCTTAACAAACGAGTAATCCTATACAGTTTTTTTTTTTTACCTTAACAAACGAGTAATCCTATACAGTTTTTTTTACCTTAACAAACGAGTAATCCTATACAGTTTTTGTTTTACCTTAACAAACGAGTAATCCCATACAGTTTTTGTTTTACCTTAACAAACCAGTAATATTATACAGTTTTTGTTTTACCTTAACAAACGAGTAATCCTATACAGTT
>JAGFPH010003065.1:145356-163174 GCA_018207615.1 Philaenus spumarius
GAAAATGCTTTTTTACTCAGTATAAATAATTATAATAAATTATTCCAAGTTTTTTTTAAACAAAAGTAAAAGGGGCAGTGTAGTACTGTCGTTAGTGAGGCCATCCATTTGCTACAGTTGGAACCTCCAACACAGTTGTACATGAGTGGTCACTACACTAAAGTGAACGAGAGAAGCCTTTCCCAAGCTGCCTCATTGATATGATTTTTATTCAATATAAATATTAGTTATTCCCTATGTTTTTTATAAACATAAGCAAAAGGGGGATTAGTGAGGTACTGTGGTTGTTGGCATTACCAGTTGTGTCAGAGTGGTTCACTTGTGTCCTCGGTCCTCAGGATCGTCTTTAACTGTCAGGTTGGCCTCTAAGCTGAAAATGCGGCGAAAGTGTTCACGGGAAAAGAAGAGCTAACTTTTCTTAGTCCATTTACGATTTATTTGCAATTGTGTAATTTATATTTCGAAACAATTAATCTTCTGTATAAGAAAACCCTACTGACTACTCCTTACTTTCTATAGGGGATCACAGTTTTTATTGTAAGTTATTATTATTAACTAAATTTTTAAACGGGTTGCTTGGTACCTTTACCCATCCCTACTTGCTCGTTCATTGTCTGGGTTTGTCTATTTTTAGAACTTAGAACTTAGTCATGTCAATTCATCAAACTATCGTTCGCTGTCAGTAGCAAAAATATTGGTTACGACTGTTACGAGTAAAAACGTAGTAAAAACTTAATTTCTTTCAAAATATTTTACTGTAATTTTAATTAATTCTTTAAAATTAATTTGACTTGCTGTACACTAAATTGATGTCTCCAACTAAATCAAAGTATGCCATTGACTTTCATTTGCACCAGTCCACTTGTATTCACGCAGAGGTGTGTTGTAGGGAAATCCCATCTTGTATGTTAGGGTGTATTTGCGAGTGTTTCGCCGACGTGGTAAATTCGTACAATAATAATTACAGCGCTACACTATAATAATTTACGAATTTTGCATGTACTTTACTGCTATTTATACAATATTTTTTTCTTTTTTTAGCGACCGCGAATACCAAGTCCACGAATGTCGAGCGATTACTGTACTGATTAACACGACTTATTTCTTTTTAAAAACATCTTAGTTGGAATATTTTTTTATCCTAAAAATAGTCAATGCCTTTGATTATTTTCCCCATAATTCCATTCCATAATGCACCAAAGAGCTACAACAAGCAAGGCAGACAATTAACCTAATTTTTAGGTCCACTGAGTCTCTCAAAAGATTTACGATTGAATTTAGTATTAATTTAAAGGTAGCGGACAATGGTAACCTGATGTAGTTTTAACACAAAGGCAACACACTACAATACTACCCTCATGGCACATTATTGACTGCTGTGAATCTACTACTGTTCCACTGTGATCCGACATGTCTACTGTTCACAAAATGGTCGACTTATGTTTATATAAACTTTTTTTATTTGTGCTCTAAAATCAACTCTCGAATGTTCCAGAAAATATAGAGATATGTATATATTAATCATAAATCCGCTATTTACAGGATCAGGATATTGTATGTAACTAATATCTTAACTCGTTTGTTTAACAGGTTTTATTGCAGTCTTCTATAGTTTTAGCCATGAGCGTGTACGGAGTCGCTGCTCTTCTGGCTGCAGTCGCTTGTACTCTGTTACCTATCGAAACCAAAGGCAAAGAAATGAAAGAAACTGTTCAAAATAACTAACATTGCGTCGTGTCGGAGTACGTAGATTAGATAGTGTTTTGCGACCATATATAATACCAGCAAGAATATTACATTAGGTTTTTATTCTCTAACACATTGGCGTACTAGTACTTGGCTTGCTGTAGGGCGCAAGCAATAATTTTCTTCAGATCTGTGTTCAGTAATAGATTCACAACTATTTCAGCTTTCTACAAAAACGTACTGCAATTTTTAATAAAATAATTTTAACAATAATAATAAAATAATAATAACATTTTTAATTAACATTTTTAACTGCCAGTTTATATTGTTGATTGAATCGCCTGCAAGCGCATAAACCATATTTCACAGGACAGGTCATAATAGGTTTTAATGAAAAATTTTTTTCAAATACGAATCCAATTAATTTTTTAAAAACTGGTCAAGTATGAATATGGTTTGCTCGCCGATTGTTCCTCACCTTACATTTTTATTTCTGTTTCCTTTTTTGAATATATTTTCGTATAAGTATTTCACACTTTTTGACTTTAGGAGTAAGCAAGTTCTATGTCAAATTTCATGTCGATAGCTTTAATATTTCCGATATAGTTGACGGTTACACACATTTTACATTTGTTTTAATCTATGAGGGTGAGTCAAATATGAACCCAACTTTTGCTCCTCGTCTCCCCAGGCAATACGAGCAGACTCATTAAAGGTTGAGGGTTGTTTCTCTCCTTCCTTCTTAGTTCAGTCACGAGTAGGCAAGAGCTTCCATCGCCCTTTTGGGCAGATCATATTTAACGAAACAAGACGTTGAACAATGGTTTAGACTTCCAGTAGGAAATGTTGACTCGGTTGATGGCAAATTTTGGGAACCCTACACTGTCCCCAACTCCGTGTTTAATTGAGCCAGTAAGTTTAAGGGTGGACAGGAAAGTGTGAAAAATTAACATCATCGACATGATCTCACCAATGACAACATGCGTGAAGTTCGTGACCTTACCGAAATTAATCGGTGGTCAATTGTTGATGAAATCGCTTTAGAGGTGGGTATCAACCATGCCATCATCACAGAGCATCTCGGGCTTCAGAAAAGTGTGTCCTGTGGGTTCCGAGGTTTTGATCGAAAATCAAAAAGAGGTAATTTTACAAACACTTTTCCTGTAGCCCTGTTTTGTTGCCTTGTAATTTTTAAATTTTTGTTGAAAAGAAAAGTGCTGGGAGGGTAATGATCTGAGAACAATCAAAGCTTGAGGATCAAGTTGGCAATTGGTTGACAACCTCATCCTCAAACCTTCTTCGATGAAGGGATTCACAACACAAGCTTCTGAAACTCTGGGGGAAATGTTTAGAAAGACCAGGAGACTATGCTGAGAAAAGTTAAAGCTTTCGTTTGTATTTTTTCATGATCAATAAATGTATATAAAATAGCCCGGTTTATATAAGACTCACCCTTGTATGATAATTATTGGAATCTATATTTTATGTTTTCTGTATTTGTTATATAATTTGATAAAACTTCAGAAGAGATTTGTATTGTTATATAGCATTTTAACATTATTGGTAAAATACTCAGTTGTTTTCTTTAAATTATAGAAGAAATTTGTAGTGTTATAGCATTTTTAAATTATTGGTAAAATATTCTTTAGTTTTCTTAAAACTTCAGAAGAAATTTGGACTGTTATTATAGCATTTTTAAATTATTGATAAAATAGTCTTTTGTTTTCTTAAAACTTCAGAAGAGATTTGTATTGTTATTATAGCATTTTAACATCATTGGTAAAATACTCAGTAGTTTTCTTTAAATTATAGAAGAAATTTGTAGTGTTATAGCATTTTTAAATTATTGGTAAATTATTCTTTAGTTTTCTTAAAACTTCAGAAGAGATTTGTATTGTTATTATAGCATTTTAACATTCTTGGCAAAATAGTCTTTAAAACTAGTTTCTTAAAACTACAGAAGAAAATTGTACTCTCATTATAGCATTTTAAAATTCTTGGTAAAATAGACAATACTTTAAACTATAGAAAAAAAATGCTGTTATTAATAACATTCTTGGTTTATAGTCAGTAGAAAATTGTATTGGGATCAATAGCATTTTAACATTCTTGGTAAAACAGTAGTTTTCTTAAAACTACAGAAGAAATTTGTACTCTTATTAATAGCATTTTAAAATTCTTGGTAAAATAGTCAATAGTTTTCTTAAAACTACAGAAAAAATTACTGTTATTAATAACATTCTTAATTTATAGACAATAGTTTTCTTATAACTTTAGAAGGAAATTGTAATTGTACTGGTATCAATAGAATTTTAACATTCTTGGTAAAACAGTAGTTTTCTTAAAACTACAGAAGAAATTTCTGCTCTTATTATAGCATTTTAAAATTCTTGGTAAAATAGTCAATAGTTTTCTTAAAACTACAGAAAAAATTACTGTTATGAATAACATTCTTAGTTTATAGACAATAGTTTTCTTATAACTTTAGAAGGAAATTGTACTGGTATCAATAGCATTTGAACATTCTTGGTAAAATAGTAGTTTTCTTAAAACTACAAAAGGAAATGATTTTTTAGTTATTAATTTTAATAGTTATGTGATATTGGATATGTTTATATATATCATTTTTAAACTTACCTTCAACTCAAACTACTTATAACCCCTTTACAGATACAACAAGTTTATAACAATTAGATGTGTAGTATATTTTGATACAGATTAATTTTTGCTTTATCAAACTCTGTGATCTTCCAGTATATTATATCATATTTATTTGTACTTTTAGTTGTATAATATTTTTGTACAAGTAGTTATTGCAGGTAAAAAATACCAAATAATGGAATGAAGATGTATATTAATTTTAAGACTGCTCATACAATTATATCTAACAATTAATATGTCAATATGTCAAAGAAAGATTGTTATGCCTTTGGACTAAAAACATATGCTCTACTTCAGTCCTTAGCTTTACTGTCAAAATTATACTTCTTGAGGTGAATGTTTTGGGAAAACCCCAACTCTTTAGAAATCACAGCAGGATTATTTGCAAAATAGACCAGTCAATAGAGATTGTTTTATGTTCAAAATTAACAGCAAACAGGTTGCATTATGATTTGGAGAATAGTTTTGCAATTGAAAATAACACCTTCGGAAACAGTGATTTTTTATTGTGGAATTATTGAAACAACAAAAACCGTGAAAAATTTGTCTTTTTGAGATTTTATATTTTGTATTTTATATTTTGTACATCGTCGGATGAAACGTTATACTTTCAATGGGAAATCTGTAGTAAATTAAAACTCCTTTAAAATGAGACTTTGTAAGCCTTGATTGGTGCATTTTTGGCAGAGAAAAACCACTAAAAATTTAATTTTTTTACAAATTCATAATTTTAACATTTTAAAAGTTAAAACTTTGGAATCGTGTATAATGGCATGTAGATTAACCAAGTTGGGCCCTGTCGGATATATTGATTTTGCATAATATCTGTTTAGACAATTAAATCTTGAAAAATGCACATAAATGAATGTTATGGCCGATTAAAATTTTTCAAACGGATTCTGAAAATAGAAATCATGAGCTTCAAAACATGTATTTCAGATTTCCGTTAAAATGCTGAGAAGTTGATTAAAAGTGGTCCTGAACTCGACTATAAACACCGGAGCGATCTGTCAGAGTCGATTAGAGTTGGTATTATCGTCTACAAACTATTCCTCAAGTCATAACGCAGTGAATCGGTTTGCTGTTAAATTTTTTTACAAATACTGCCTTTTTTGCTCTAATGACTGGTCTATTGGTCAACTGCTGTACTGGTCTAGTAGGGCAACTGCTGTACTTTTACTAATGAGTTATCTCGTCTCTGAATTCTAATTTGGTGTTTGTCCTTCTTTCTCTTCATAAGTTTTCTTTTTAGTTTTGGGCAGACACTATTTTTAAAACAAATACCAAAAATAATTATTTAATAGTCAATTGTATGCTAAGTTTTTGTCTATTTTTTAAAGATTATAATAAGATTAAGTTTGGTTGTATTATTTTATATATGAGAGAAGTTGATACAGTTCTTAACAAATTATTTATTAAATAAATGTATTATGAACATAAGCCAACTTAACTGGCTTGAATTAGTGTTGTGATTTTTTATTTATGTTAGGTTAAGGGTGAATCTCACAAAATGTGAGATATTGAGTCCTTTGGGCATAAACACAAAATAAAAAACTATTATAAAGTAATAATGTGTTGTTGTTGTTATAAAACCACCTAACCTTTCCACCAAACATAGTTTTAGATCACAACTATAATTTATTCAATAAGAAAAATCGCATATTATGTCTTAATTTGGCAGTCGTTCACTGTCCTCGTCTTGTTGTTGTAATGTTCACTCTAAAATAAATACTTCATAACCTCACAATTTCACATTATAATGGAACTATAAACCTCGGGAGATCGTCTGCTATCAATAACAAAGAACGTAAAATATGAAATACGTCGGAGTCCTTTTTATTTTAACTGTTTAGTGGCAGTCCCCAAGGTACAGCATGTCAAAGACGTCTAAAGTGAGAATTTTGTTGAACGTACGAGGCGATACAGTTTGGCGGCAAAACTCGACCCAGTGCTTGTGAAATGTGTTGAGTAGTACGCACAGTTATTATATTTGTGATATTTTAAGAAGTTTTTGAGAAATATATTGATAAACAGGTAAGTAACATATAGTACCTTAAATAAGTTGCCAGTCGTTCACTTTGATAATCCAAAAACTTTGTAGTTTACAATAAAGAGCATTGCATATTCTGACAATATTTGTAGGCTTAAAACCTAACCTCAAATACGCAGTCAACTTAATCAATGCGGCTTCTGCTAGCTAAGATTTTTGCTCAGATTTGCCAGTCGTTCACGGGAACGGTGTGGCATATCGTGAACAATTGGCGCAATACTGGCTGTACTTTATGCTCTGTTTCTCTTGTACAATTATAAGTGTAAGATTGTACACTTCATCAAATACTTTCATTCAAAATATGTAGTATTCATTTATTTACCATTTTTTAAGTAAATATTTTCAATTTTACCTTTTATAAAAATGTAATGCCGCTTGGCATATTTTACAATGTGTTGGCTTTGATTCCCAATATTACCGTGTATATTAAGTATCTATATATATATATCTATCTTCTTATTTCTATAAGGGTTTCGTCTGTTACATCCCTTTTTCTCCCGACCTACTTAACCGATTTTTACGATTGAGGTGTCATTTTAAAGCTTTTGATCTAGCGCGTGTGCGAATGGTGATTAAAAAGGTCATTTCGTTTCGGGCTTCGCCCCCCTAGCCTTTGATTTATTTCTAGAGGGTGCTTTAAAATGCTGACCAACTTTCATTAAGATTTTTAAATGTGAATTGTAACTTATCAGCTGACTACCTTCAGATGAATTTTTAAGTCAGATTGTAAACAAAAATAGATCGTCTGTAACTGTAAACAAGAGACAAAACAGCTTATGAAAATGCGCAATTTGTGCACGGCCCCCATAGTATATATTTATATATATAAGTTACGTTTCGTTTCCGAACGTTTAGGTTTTTAAAAAACAATTAATATTAGTTTAACTATTAATAAAAACCTTTTATTTTATTATAAACCATTTAATATGCAGTTAAACTATTTATAACAAAATTGCGTACAATCTAATATACATTTAGGTGTGTACGGAGCGAGCTTCTAACTACGACTGCCTTACAAAGGTTCAGCTCCTCTCCAAGTTACTTATGCTTACTTTGCTAAACTTATGCTAACATCATTAATATTTATTACAAGCTATACAATATTCCTTAACGTAACTCCTCCATCCCTAAAGAGAACTTCGGGGGTAGGTTGAGACATCTGGGTAGGGTGATGTATCAACTCCCTTGAAGTCGATATCATACCTTTATAATAGCTATATGCCATGTATATTATCACTAGTACCATGATACTATACAAGACCATAGTCCATATGTTTAAATCAGATGTTAGCTCAATAGCCTTGTTTATCCTTGAAATTTTGTGTAATTCAATTTCGTCTAAGTCCAGTCTCTGCAGTTTGATAGAGAAATCTGGCTGTTGGTCTGCCTGTAACTTAAAGTCTGTAGCATCCAGAATTTTTGGATGCCCTGTATTAATATTTGTTGAATGTATAAGTACATGATTATTATATTCAATAAATTCATCATTATTATTTATATGTAATAGATAAATACCATACATAGACATTTCAGTAGTGTCTTTTACATTAATTAATTTAATTGTTTCCTTTTTAGGAAATATTAATAAATATTGTTCAATTTCAGGAATCCAGTTAACAATGTTTTCTTCTATTTCTAAATTTACATAGTTACATTTATTTGGGGTACCAAAGTTTATAATTGAATGTTCACATGTAAGGTCCTGATGAGTAATTTGGGTGAATGAGCATATTTGGGCATTGTGAATTCTGTCATTACACTTATGATCTAAACCTAACATTATTGTTTCACCTGACATTGTCTTATGAACTAATACATGTTTTACGACAGGAATTATTGTCATATAATTCGATTCATACCAAGTAGGTACAGAGTTTAGTTTATACGAAGTGTATTCTATTGGTTCAACAATTGGTAGATTAATAAAGTATATTATTTCCTTAGAACTAATTTTACAATTTATCTCCAATAAATTTTCAATTTCCCAAATATTCTCTATTTTAAGATCTATTGGTAATCTTCCTTTATAATAAGATTTTATCTTATTTATTTCCTCAAACAATTCGTGTGCAGATATTACACTTGGGTGCAAAGTGCCTAATTTACAAAAGGTTAATGAATTTTCAATATCTTGTGCTAATTGTAGCATAACATTATACACAATATTTAATTGATTTAGAATATTTCTAAATTGTTCAATTTTTATTTCATCACTGACTTTTTCATGAACAATCAACAATCTGTCATGTAATTCATCAAAATTATTTTCAATGGTTTTCATTGTTTTATTAAATTCTTCTATAATTTTTACATTAATAGAATACTGAGAGTCAAATTGATTTATCATATTATTTTGATTATTCTTTAAGTCTTCTATCATTTTTTCTCCATCATAAGAGTCTAAGTTTCCTGTAATAAATTTTACAACTGATCCTAAACCATTAATAAGACCTTTTTGTTCTTGGTTTTTTAAGCATAATAATTTCTAATTTTTCTTTTAGTACATCATTTGTGTGATTATTATACTTAAAATAATTCATCATATCTCTAATCTTATCACTATTTTCTGTTGTAAACTCTACTTTTGTATATATACTTGCATTACAATGCTGGCAATTTAAATCAAAAAACATTAACACTTCATTATAATAATTATCAATCTTATCTAACTGAATAATAAAGTTTTCTAAATTATAGTTATGGACAAAGGTATGGTAGGATGTTTTAAGTCTTGCTGGACCAAGTTCAATCGGGATTACTCCTATGTTATTAGTGATATTCCTAATTTCAACTCCATTTATTGTAGTTACTCTGAGCAATGCGATGTACCTGGAACAGGAGAGGTTTTTGAATTATTAAAGGGTTTTCCTTTCTTCCTAGGTCTCTTGATGTTTGACAGGTGTATTTTCTTTTTTGTATTAAAATGCCTAGCCTTAATTTTCGCAGTTTTCCTTTCTGGGTTAACTGAAATAACTTCTTCTTTGTTGTATTTATTTTTTGTTTTACTCTGTTTTTGTAAGTTTTTTACGTAAACTTCTTGAGGAATTTCCGGAAGTGGTTCTTTATTTACATTTCTTTTATTTTGAATATTTTCTTTGATTTTATGACTTACTTCCCTTATATGTTCATACAACTTTTTAGTTTTTTCTTTGTGTGAATTTATAAAATCATTAATAATCTTGTTTTCCAAATTTATGTCAAAAATCGAGTTTACCTTTATATGTCCAAATAATATTTCTACAGGTGTTAATTTTGTAACAGAATGAATTGTATTGTTATATGCTATGACGGCATACTTCATTTTCTTTGTAATGGTATCATTTTTAAATTCTGGTTGATTATTTAAAAGTCTAATGTGTTCAACTAGAGTAGAATGAACCCGTTCACATAGTCCATTAGAGGCTGGGTGTTGCGTGCTTATGAAGTGAATCTTTATCTTGTGTGAATCCATTAGCTCTTTAATAACTTTATTATTAAACTCAGTTCCGTTATCAGAGATGATAACTTCTGGAATGCCGTAGCTAGTGAAATAGTCAATTAGCTTGTCACATATCTCTGTCGCATGCTGACTTACAAGTCGATACATTTGCAAGTGTCTTGAAAATGAGTCTATCACTGTCATGAACTTTGCCTTATCAAATGTCACAGTGTCAATTGATAATGATTCCATTGGTCTTGATGGAGTAGGTGTAAGAGTTAATTCTGTTTTCAATGGGACTCTTTCATACTTAGATTGTAAACAAACGTCACAGTTGTCTATAACTTCCTGTACGCTATCTTTAATGTTAGGCCAATAATATTTACGTTTTATTTGACTACAAGTTTCTGTAATACCTCTATGATTAGTTTTACTAACATGATAATTGTTTATGATTTCTTGTCTTTCGTCAGGGTCAATTACATCTAATAATTTCACATTATTTTTTACTAAATTCAATTGAGAATTCCTAAAGTTTCTTGATACACATGCAGCGAATTTTTCATAAAAATCATTTTCAAAGTATAAATTATATTTTACATTAGGTACTAAGTATTCCTTAACAAAGTTAATTACATCTTGTTCCAAGTTATTTTCCGAAATTTCAACTAATAGTTTCATTTTTAATGTTCCAAAGAATTTTTGAATTATTACTTTTTTCGGTTGAAATTTAACTAATGAAAGTATGATTTGATTTTTTCCATAGTTTACTGGTTCTTCTGATATAGGAATTTCGTCAGTTGTTCTAATTACGTGTTTTATTTGATTTGTAAAAGTTAAATCATTTCCTTCGATATGAAAGATATCTGAATACTCTTTTATTAATTTTAATATTTCGTGTTTTTCTTCCGAATTCATATGTTCTGTCCTAATTTTACTCATATCCAATGTATTCTTCTTATAATTTATTGAATTGAAATTTGCATTAATTTCCTTGTTACAATTATTATTAGTGTATGTGTCGAAAATTTTAAAGTCATTTAAAGATTCAATTTCTAATGGTTTTGGGGTAATTTTCATGTCTTCCATTGAATTGTTAATTATGGGACAAAAAGCTTCACCGTTTTCAATATCTACTATACACTGAGGTATTTCCAATCCTTTAGAATATGTGTATGGAATTATTCCCTGTCCATTTTGAATATTTTTTATTTTAATCTTAACTACTTGTTTACTTCTTGCTTGTATTACGTAACTGTTTACGTTTTTGTCAACATTAGGTTTAATATTAGACTTAGGTTTAAGTTTTTGTTTACATTCTGTTTCTTCTGTGTTGAAGTAAAGTATACGTATTTCTTTATCTGGTGTTTTTAATCTATTGTTTATAAAGTCCAAACTTAATTTTAAATCTTTCATGTTATCTAATCCTAATAATAAGTCAAAATCTTTATGGAAATTAAATAGATAGAATTTCGTTTCTTTCTTTCCTAGTAAAGGTAATTTACAGCTATATTTTTCTCTTGAGACACCATGTGCCGTTGATACTTCAAATGGTTCTTGTTTCAATGTGTTTTTATACATTTCAAAAGCTAAGTTTTTCTTTATAAATGATTTTGTACTTCCTGTATCAATTAATATTTTAAAATTAGTTTTGGGGTCAAAAATATATGGTAATTCATTATTTTCATTATGAATGTTCATTATTTTGAATTTATTCCGAGGCTGGTAGCTCCTAAAAAATAATCTTCTTCCTCAATTACATTGTCTCCGTCATCTAAACTTAATGTGTTAAATTGTTCCTGTAAAGGTTCGTTAGTTTCAAGATCTTCTACGAAATTTTCGTCACTTTGGTCAAAATTTTGAAAACAATCTTCTGACGTGTTTTCTGTCGATTTCCCTGTTAATTGGTACATTCTAGTGTTCCTAACAGTATTATCCGTCTGTCTTGTCGAAATACTCATTGGTGTAGGCTTGTATTGTCTTTGATTTTGTTGGTAATTCGTATTAGGTTTTTGCTGTTGATTCGCGTAAAACTGTGGTTTTGGTTGAAGTTGTTGGTAAGGTTTATTTAAATATGGATTTTGGGTATTTTGGTAAGGTGGTTGTTTAGGTTGGTAAGTCTTTTGTTGGATAGGCTTTTGTATTTGATTAGGTTTGCTTAACATAGGTCTGTTATTTTGATATAACTTATTGTTTTTAAACTGAAAATCATTTGTCAACATATTTAATGCTTCCTCTAGGTTAGTTGGATTTTTAGTACGCATAAGAGATCCTAACGGTTCTTGTAAACCTCTTAGTAAAACTCTTAGTGCTAACTTCTGTACATATGTGCATAAAACATCTACAGCTGAAGGCTCCTTATTCATAAAAAATGCAATTTGTAAATTTAATAGTTTTTGAATACGTTCATAGAATTTGAATGGGGATTCGTTATAGTCTTGTTTTAATTCTGACATTTCCAAGTTTAATGTAAAGCAATCTCTTTTATCAAGGTAACTTGTCAATAATGTTTTCCTAACATCTACCCATGAATAAGTATTTGAACTTACAACTACATCTAAAGCTTGTCCTTTTAGCTTTGCTAATATTGAAGAAAACAAATATTCATTCTGAAAATCTTCTGGATTTTCGGATACATAAAACTTTGCAACTACTTTATCGCATATAGAAACAAATCGACTAAGCATAGCAGCATCTCCGCTATACTCGGGGATCATATCTAAATATTCTTTCTTAAGTGTTGGGGTTGCCATTGTTATTCTTATTAAATAGTATTTGAATAATTAATTAAAAGATTATTTGTTTTTGATTAATTAAATATTAATGTCTAATATTTATAGTTATTTAATAATTGATTTTACTTACAGAATCCACAAATATATGCTCATTCTTTGGGAAAACTGTTATCACTTTCACTTTTCACTTTTTCGTGGAGTGTTGTGTTGCTTTTTCTTTTTCCGTTGTTTGGTGGCGAGATGCCCTCCGTTGGTGTGATGGCGAGATGCCCTCCGTTGGTGTGATGGCGAGATGCCCTCTTCTTGAACTTGCTGGTACGATATCCGCTCGAACTAGAAGTTCCGTTGTGTGTTTGCAGTATCTCGAATACTCATTTGCACTGAAATTCAAGACGTCCGCTTCTTCGGTTAACAGTTGAAACTGAGAAATTAGAGTTGTTTTCTAATTCCCGAATTGTTGTGGTCCTACCGACTGCGCCAGTTACGTTTCGTTTCCGAACGTTTAGGTTTTTAAAAAACAATTAATATTCGTTTAACTATTAATAAAAACCTTTTATTTTATTATAAACCATTTAATATGCAGTTAAACTATTTATAACAAAATTGCGTACAATCTAATATACATTTAGGTGTGTACGGAGCGAGCTTCTAACTACGACTGCCTTACAAAGGCTCAGCTCCTCTCCAAGTTACTTATGCTTACTTTGCTAAACTTATGCTAACATCATTAATATTTATTACAAGCTATACAATATTCCTTAACGTAACTTATATATATTGGGAAATAAAAATATATTACTTTAATATATATATGAAGTAATCGTGGATTTTTTTACATTTATTTGTTTTAGTTCTTGTGAGTTTTGTTTTGTAAAAAGCCTTGGGCCGGTATTCTTAATTTTATTCATGCAATTAAAGGGTAATAAGGTTTTTGTTTTCAGTTGAACGTTGCTTTGAAGATGGTTCGACAAACAAGTCTTTCGGCAAAACAGATGTATGAAAGGCAAAAAGAGCTGGCCAGAAATCGTAAAAGGAGGCAGTTAGAGAGAAGAACAGAAGGAAGCTAAGAAAAAATATGATAGGGAAAGAATGGCTAAATTAAGAGAAGAGAAAAGGGTGAAGAGAATTGGCAATCTGACTCCAAGAGAACAACGGAAGATGCGAAAGTATTGGAGAGAAAGACACCGTGTTCAAAAAATGAAGAAACAATCTCTGGAAAATATGCTTGAGAATACTCCACCAAATACTCCTACCCCAGTTGAAAATGAATCTGCACAGAGGAAAAGGGGCAGAAAACAAGTTAGAAAGGATAAAGCGAAAGCATATCAAACCGTGAAAAAACAGGAAGAGCGCATCAAGGAATTGGAGAAAAAACTTGAGAAGTATAAGAAGAGATTACATAGACAGAAGAAAAGTACAAAAGAAGCGTGTTCCCCCTCCCTGAGAAAGCAGGTCCAAGAAATAATAGGAAAGGAAAAAATATCTCCTAACGTAAAAAACAGCTGTTTTTAGGACTGGTTTAAAAAAAAACAACTTGAAACACAGTTTAAAAAAGTGTCCAAAACAAAAAAAAACAAACAGATCGTTCGTAAAGTAATAGGAAAAGAGGTCTTGAAAAAATACAGAGTACAAAAGTACTTTAAGAACCTGATTCTACCCAAGAACCTTGCTCCGAATGAGAGCTCTTTTGGCTACCATAGAAACCCGAAAAAAAGTGTTCGACATAAACTATCTGAAGAGTTAGTTAAGTTCTTTGAAGACGATAGAGTGAGCAGGATGTGTCCGGGAAAAAAGGATTACGTCAAGAAGGGAAAAATAAAAAATCAACGGAGAGTGCTCCTGGACAACCTCGGAAATCTACACAAACAGTTTCTAGCTGAAACTAAAATGCAAATATCACGCTCAACATTTTTCCGAGCACGGCCCTTTTGGGTAACATTCCCCAAAATGTCTGATCGGGAGACATGTGCGTGCATCAAGCATTCTAATATCCAGTTTTTGATCGGCGCTTTGAAGAATACTAATGTTATTGAAGAACGTACCCCTAATGAGGCTATAAAAGCAGTCGTATGCTCACAAGACAATAAAAAATGCATGATGGGGCGATGCAAAGATTGCAAAAACAAAGCGATCCAATTACACTGTCATGACGACTTTGTAGTTAAGTTTTGTAAGTGGGTAACCGTGAAAGAAAAGAGGACAATAAAAAGTAAAATAAGAATCATAAAGAAAACAATCAAATCGACAGAGAGAAAAAGAGTTTCACAAATGAAATCATACTTGTCAAAAGAGCTTGACACTTTCAAAAAACACGTTTTTTACCAAAAACATCAATCGTCAACCCTTAAGGCAAGCATTGACAACCTTACAGCTGGGTCACTAGTTTTCAGAATCGATTTCTCTGAAAACTACGTGGCAAAGTATTCGTCTGAAGTCCAGTCAATTCATTTTGGGGCTTCAAAAAAACAGATTTCTCTGAATATTGGTGTTCGATATGCCTCAGGTGACAACAAGGTTGAACCTCTTTGTTTCGCTAGTGTTTCAAACAATTTAGACCACCAGTCTCATGCAGTATGGGGTCACATGAGACCAATTCTGGAAGTATCTAGCAACGATTTTCCCAATACACACACCATTCACATATTCTCGGACAGCCCATCGAGCCAATATAGGAATAGAAATAATATTTATTTAATGAAAACTATGATGCCTGAGTTCTTTCCTAAATTGAGAAGTGTAACATGGAACTACACTGAGGCCGGACATGGGAAGGGTGCCATGGATGGTGTGGGCGGGACCCTTAAAAGATTGGCAGATCAAAAGGTGCCTCATGGCAATGATATAACATGTGCAGCAGACTTTTTGGAAGCTTTGAAAGATTACAATTTACTTATGTTTGAAATCCCTTTTGCTGATATAGAACGTTTGAAAACTGTGGTGGCTGATCTGAAAATCCCCCCCCATAACAGGGATAATGCAGGTCCACCAAGTTACATGGTCTAAAGGTGGTCCTATGTACACTCGCACCTTGTCTTGCTTTGATTGCCCAGCTAGTGCTAAATGTGTTCATTATCACTTCAGCCAAATTAATCTAGATTGTGACTTGTCTAGTAATAATAAAGCAGAGCCCGATATCATTGCTCCCCCCCCTAAAGTTAAACTGTCTGTGGAAGATGTATATTCGTCTTCAGAGGATGACGAATCCGCAAGACCTGAAGCTTCGCCTGATTTAACTTCAGGAATTTGTGACCTGTTGACAAAGTATGCCGGAAACGTCTGTGGTCCCATACTTACAAACCAACTGGTTTCAGGGATTCATGTTCTTGTTGAATATACTCTTAAGAAAGGCAAAAATTGTGAGACGAAACAGTTTATTGGAATATGTCAAGGCAGTGAAACAAACAATGAAGTAGACGTTTTGTTCATGAAAAATTGTTCAAAAGAAAACACTTTGTTTTTTGTTGATGACAAAGATTTAGCATCAGTGCCGGTAGCACAAATAAAAGCAATCCTTCCAACACCAATGTTAATCCAAAAGGGAACCAGGGTTTTTTATAAATTTAAGAAAGTTGATTAAGTATCTTCAAAGACTATTCAACGTGATGCTGAAGTCATGGGACTTCTGTTGATGTTTGCTTTTCAACATTTTTTTACCTTTAAGATTTTTATTTAAGTTTATATTTTCCTAATGGTATTTGTTTCTTTATTCATATTATATTGTTCCTTTATAATCTATTACAATATTTGTTATACAAATTACCAAATTATGTAACACTTAGAAGTACCTAACAACAAAATTTAAAGAACTGAAAAACGTATTATAATTTTGTTTCAAATGGATTTAAAAATTTTTTATTAATACTTTATTATTATTAATTTGACCGCTGTATAATTTCTTTAATTTCAGAATTTAGGCTTTTTTAAACATTTTAGTACACAACAATTAATTGTAGTTGTCTGACCTATATTGATTTGCTATTTCTAATAAAAGGGAATCTTCCTAGTCAGAGATGACCAAAGAATGTTTAAAAGTTTGTAATTTCATGTAAACAACTTTTTCATTAAATAATATTGTTGAAAAATTACATTTGGGTTTATTTTTACTCAAACAGTGTCCATTACTCTTGTGTTTTATTCTTTTTTTAAGTAGCCCACTCCAATTATACGTTGTTCATGCCGTCATAACGCCAGTCGTTCACAGTCAGTGCCAGTAGTTCACGGTCAATGCCGTGAATGTTTAGTTAATGCGTTTTAGTTCACGCTTACCAAAACGCAGATATTTCGTTATCTGCATACATATATTATTATATATATGGTATTTTCTTATGCATGCCAAACCGGCAAACATAATTCAGCACAAACAATTATTTACTACAGCATTATTTACATTTTATACTAAAGTTTCGTCTGCAATGTGGAGCCGATTCATTTTAGGTTAGCTCAAATTGTTAATATTTCGTATTATTGTAAGAATCTGAAACTTTTAATTTTGTTTATTTGAATTTGGAAGGGTTTAAGTAACATTTATGAAGAAAGTTTCAATTAAATATCATTTATATTTATTTTTGCTTATTCTTTAGTGTGAACAACTGGCATTTTGTGTGTGACCGCTAACCTAAAAATATTTTTATAAAATCAGGTAAGTTAAATTCAGCTCTGCTGGTTATTTAGCATTAATCCTTAATAAATGTTGATTGTAATAGGCTACTCAAACATTTATATTAAGGGTATGAAACTCGTAATTTTTCCTTCCTGAAAATTCCATATTTTGTGAGATTTACCCTTAAGGCTGTTTTCACATACAAAGTTTCATTTGCTTTTTAGATTTCTAATTTTACCTGCGTTATGGATATGTATCCTACTATGACTTTAATATCCACTATTTTTGTGTAAAGTAGGAACACAGAAATGCTGCACAAGACACTGCATAGTTCCTACAGTTAGGGAACTTGTAAAAAAGATATTAAAAATAGTTTTTTTATCAGCTTTGATTAAGTGCAGAACATTTTTCAGAGGTTTCACCCTGATTGTAAGCAGCGTGGTGTAATATGTTAATACGAATTTTTAAAGTCTGTGTAAAAAAGTACTGTACTTGAGTAATGGGAAAACAAGCAATTATTTTGCATAAAAATAAATCTGTACTTGAAAGGAATATATAATCGGTCACAAATCAGCTACATTGTCAACGTTTTTTAAACATTTTTTTTAAACCAGCAAAACTTGTTAAAGTGAGTCCCTCGATGAAAATTCTAAAAATAAACAGTAATA
>JAGFPH010003066.1:5617-18662 GCA_018207615.1 Philaenus spumarius
ACCTTTAAAATGATGTACAAATGTTAAGTTTTACGATTAGGTATGACAGTAAAAACTCTAAAAAACTGGAATAAAACACGTTTTACTGATTTGGTTTTAACAAAGAAATGTACTGAAATTATGTACTTATTTGTTTTACGAAATCAGCTGTAACTTGGTATTGGTTGAAATCAGCTGTTATAATGATATTATAATTTATCACCCAGTCTGAATCAGCTGTTGTTAATACTACATTGTTGAATTGTTGTAATAAAGTTTTACGATTAGGTATGACAGTAAAAACTCTAAGAAACTGGAATAAAACACGTTTTACTGATTGGGTTTTAACAAAGAAATTCAAATAAATTATAAACCAACATAAGAGGTTACAAACTATACTACTTAAGGCAATTTTCAAAATGGCCACCATCAGCTCTAATGCATGCATGGACTCGTTTTCGCAGTTCTCTCACACTCGCCTTTAAGTTGATGTCAATGCGCAGACGAGTAGCAGCCCTCACAATCCTATTTCTTACATCCTCAGCTGTGTGCACTGGG
The DNA here is from genome assembly GCA_018207615.1 of Philaenus spumarius. Lineage (NCBI taxonomy): Eukaryota > Metazoa > Arthropoda > Insecta > Hemiptera > Aphrophoridae > Philaenus > Philaenus spumarius. Next base: position 6,155 of record JAGFPH010003066.1, read on the forward strand.
GTGAGGTAGACTTCTTTTTTGAGGAAGCCCCAAACGTAGCAGTCTATAGGAGTGAGGTCTGGTGACCGTGGTGGCCAAGCAACCGTTCCACCTCTTCCGATCCTCATCTCAAAACGGTTGCTAAGGTACTCTCGAACTGCGTTGCTGAAGTGTGGAGGTGCACCATCTGCTTGGTAGATGATGCGAATACGCAAAGCCAGTGGCAAATCTTCAATGAGCTCTGGGAGTACTTCACTTAGGAATTGAAGGTATTGTACACCATTCAATGATGTAGGTAGGTCAAGATAGGGTCCTATTAGGCGGTCCCCAATCAGCCCGATCCATACGTTTACTTTGAACCTTGTCTGACTGCGTGATTCGCGAGCCATGTGCGGATTTTCAACTGCATAATGATGCTCGTTGTGTAAGTTAAAAACTCCATCTCGCGTAAATGATGATTCATCCGTCCACAAAATTGTCTTAAGAAAGTCGCCGCGATCATTATGTCTAATCCAACGGCAAAACTGAAGTCTTTGAGGAGGATCTCTCGGTTCAAGAGTCTGAACGCGGATGAAATGGTACGGCTGCAGTCCTTCTTTACGAAGTAGTTTTGATACATAATATGTCTGAGATACGCCCAATTCACTGGCCACAGTTCTTGTACTTGTCCGCGGATCTTCTTCTACTCGGTCTAGCACATCTTCTTCTACGGCAACATCTTGCATGAAATTGCCAACTAAGCGACCATTAGTAGGAAACTTTCCATTTTCACACAAACTCTGATGTACCCTGGTTAAGGTTCTGACATCAGGAATCCTTCTGTCAGGAAAACGTCGATTGTACTCGCGACGTCTTTCAGCCGAATTACCGGAGAAAAAGCCGTACACAAAATGCATATCAGCATATTCTAAATTTGTAAAAGGATCCATATCACAGAATGAATATCTTATAACACAAATGCCTAGTTCAGTTTGACGTGCACATTAAATGACGACTCAATTAATTATTACAAAAATGTAGTATTAACAACAGCTGATTCAGGCTGCGTGATAAATTATGATACCATTATAACAGCTGATTTCAACCAATACCAAGTTACAGCTGATTTCGTAAAACAAATAAGTACATCATTTCAGTACATTTCTTTGTTAAAACCAAATCAGTAAAACGTGTTTTATTCCAGTTTTTTTAGAGTTTTTACTGTCATACCTAATCGTAAAACTTAACATTTGTACATCATTTTAAAGGTTATTAAATGAGGAAGTTTTTAATTTCATTTGATATTGCCTTACGTTTCATTTAAGTAGTAAAAAAGTGTCTTGAAATGTAACCTAAAACATTTACTTACCGAACTTCTTATTTTATTTCCAATTTTGAAAGGCGTTATTGTTGACAAATCATTACAAAAACCCTTGGTTTTATAGCAAATTTAATTCTTGTTCTAATGGTTTTAATTGCAATTCGGTACGTTTATTAGTTTTATTTTTATCAAACAAATAGTGCGGCAAAATAGCATGATTTTGAAAAAACACAAAATACGCGACTACAGCCAAACGGTTGAGAATCGGACATGGGTCCATATGAACTTTTTTATTCTATTTAGTGAGTAGAACACACTGGCGAAGTTAATGGTGTCAGTAGAAACTCACCCTGTATAAAAGGCAAAGCCCTCACTCACTCACTCACTCATTCATCATCACTAATTCTCCCACTTCCCATGCAACTAGAGAGATGAAATTTGGCATGTGTATACTTTGTGATGTAAATAATAAAACTAAAGAAATTTCATTTTTATATTCAAATTTTTAGGGGTAGTGTTTTGGGGGTTTAGGTGTAGTTTTGACTGATCACAGTTTCTCAAAAATCATACCACCTAGGAACTTTAAATTTGGTACAAATATTTTTCATAGGCACTAGAGGCACACGAAGAACTTATTTAAAAATATTTGGCCTGCAAGGGTTGTAACAACCCCTAAGTCAATAAATATTGTTTGTTATATCTCAAAAACCTTACCTCCTAGGGACGTGAAATTTGGTACACATATTGCTCATAGGCACTAGAGGCACAATAAGAACGTATTTTAAAATAATTGGACTATAAGGGTTGAAACAACCCCTAAAACAATAAATATTGTTTGTTATTATATCTAAAAGTCCTACCTTCTAAAAATGTGAAATTTGGTACACATATTGCTCATAGGTACTAGAGGCACACTAAAAACAGATTTTAAAATATTTGGACTGTAAGGGTTGAAACAACCCCTAAAACAATAAATATTGTTTGTTATATATTTATTTAAACCTTACCTGCTAGGAATGTGAAATTTGGTACATGTATTTGCCACAGAAGCAAGAGGTGAACTAAAAAAGAATTTTTAAATAATTGGCCTGTGAGGGTTGAAACAACCCCTAAAACAATAAACACTTTTTGTTATATATCTCAAAAGTCCTACCTCCTAGGAACGTGAAATTTGGGACGCATATTGCTCATAGGAGCTAGAGGCGCAATAAGAAAGAATTTTATAATATTTGAAATTTAAGGGTTGAAACATCCCCTAAAAAGTATTGTTTGTTATAATTTATTTAAAGCTAGAAAACTAAAATGTTGTACAATTATTTCTTACACGATACATATAAAAAGTAAACCTGTTTTAAATTTTCTGACGTTCTGATAAAGGGTGAAAATGTAACAACAACCCCTAAAACTATAAATATTAATTGAATACCGCATATTGCTCATAGGAGCTAGAGGCGAACTAAGAAAGAATTTTAAAATACTTTTCCTTTAAGGGTTGAAACAACCCCTAAAACAATAAATATTATTTGTTGTACTTTCCTTAAAGCTAGAAGGCTGACATTTTTTACATTTATTTCTTACAAGATACATATACAAAAATAAACCAGTTTTACATTTTGTCACGTTCTGCTAAGTGAAAATGTAGTAACAACCCCTAAAATTATAAATATTAACCAGTTTTACATTTCTTTACGTGCTACTAGGGTGAAAATGTGATACACCCCCTAAAAACAATAAATATTAATTGATATTATTTCCTTAAAGCTAGAGAGCTGAAATTTGGCACTTATAATTTTATGAAAATATTTTGAACGTAAGCTAATCAAAACTAACCCGATCTATGCATTTGCATATTAAAGACGTATCTGGGTGGTCTGTAAACATCCAGCTAAGACTGTGATTTACCAGTCTGTAGATTTAGTGGTTGAAAAAGAAGACGCTCTTCACTCTGAATTTTTTATTTTTTTATTGATTTAATTTATTTGACACACATACAGTGACGATTTACGGGCAACCAGAGAACAATAAGTACCAAACTAATTGAAAATACATGTTATAATTAATTTTCGTGAAATAATAGATGAAACAAAATGAGAGAAAAGTATTACAATTAATTATGAATCATAGTGATAATGACGTAGCAAAAAACAAATTCCCTGTAGCGAAGCACGGGTTTTCAGCTAGTGTATAATACAATCATTTTACTACAGTATTTGATTATTAGAAAATAGGTCTACTATTGTGTTAGCGAGCTTTATAACTAGATAATATTTCATTGTGATAGTTCTATCCGACAGACATATGCAAGTGAGTGATTCTAAGGGATCATTTTGCCCTTCAAGGTTCAGTACCCTAAGATATGGAAGAAAATGCACTTGTTAACTAAGTACGTTTTTTAATGTAAACCCATTTTAGTCAAACATACATGCAGTCAGTTGAGAGGTGAAGAGTTCTTTTAATAATAATTACTATTCAGCCTGTATTAATTAATCGAAACCTTGAACATGAAAACTTTGTGTTTGTTTCTTAGACAGATTGCAAATTCTACCAAAAGAACCTACTATACTTACAACCCGAAGACATATACTTCAAGCCAAAGCATTTACTATCCCGTATTCTTCATTCAGTTCTGGTCCTGTCGCAAGGCACTTAGTCACAATACAGAGCTTCAGTTTGTTGACATCGGTAAAAGTAGGCCTTGGTCCCGCGGAACTGTTTCCCTTGGGACACCCGGGTTACGGGAAGCGTGAGGACGCGTCGTGGCTGAAGAGGGTCACGATTTGATCCGTCTGCGTGACACGGTTCAGATATCCGATCTCCTGCGCAAGGGGGCGGGGCGAAGACAAAGCACTAGCTAGCACACATTAAGTAGTAGGAATTGTGTGTTCACGATGAGGTAGTGTGTAGTAGCGGTATTGTTGTGTTTCAAATATGACTCAACATAAGTAATATATACTATGCAATAGTTAAGCGTGTGCAATACAAGGACGAAACAGTCCCATACAGTCGTCTTCAATATTACTTATATTTTATCTAATTCTTAATATAATCTTCAGTAATTTGCAGGAAATCGTTTATGAACATATACATTATAATTCGTAGGTAACAAAAGTTTTAAATTAAAATGTTTTATTAAGTACAGGGTGATTTACGAAGATATGCAGAAACTTCGGGAGCTCATTCTACATGTAAAAGAAAAGAAAAAAGTTACATAAACAGAGGTCCAGAAACGCTTCGTTTCTTAGATATGCGCCATTTGTTTTTTTTTACAAAATAATTCATATCTAGAGAAATGTTTGACAGATTGAGTTCAAATTTGGCATAAAGTTTAACCTAACAATGATCTATCTCAAGAAAAATAAGCGATTATATCCAATCATGGGTATAAATGGTGGCTGTTTGAAAATGTCAAACCTAAATTACTCAAAAACCGTACATTTTAATTTTAACAAAAAATTTCAAGACACCTTTTTTGTAGCCCTTTTGATTACCTTTGGTTTCATTGTCAAAACAATCAAATTAAGGATAATAGTTAAGTTATGAGTAATAATTGGTTTGTTCAACCCCTCATACTATAGGCTACCAACACATTAAACACAGCAATATTGTATGTACATAATATGCTGTTATTATCTTTAACTTAGTTATTAGCTTTCGTCCGATTCTTTTAACAGTTACACCATCCGATAAGGAATCAAAAGGAGTCTTGACATATTATTTTTAATGTACAGTTTTTGAGTAATTTAGGTTTGACATTTTCAAAAAAACGCCATTTTGAAACTCATCATTGCATATAACCGTTTCTTTTTCTTGAGATACATCGTTGTTAGGTTAAACTTCATGCCAAGATTGAACTTAATGAGTAAAACATTTCTCTAGGTATTAATTATAAAAAAAGGCAGATATCTGGAAAATAAAGCATTTCTGGACCTCGTATGTTTATAAAACATTTTTCTTTACTTTTACATTTACAATGAGATCCTGAAGTTTCTGCATATCTTCGTGAATCACCCTGTATATTTGATTATAAACAAGACTTAAACTTGATTTTCAGTCGAGTCACCTGATTGTAGTAAAACATCTGGGTTAATTTTGTTACCTACTGACAATACATTGCAGCTTTCTGCAAATTTAAATGTTGTACGTACATAGAGGAAACTAAAAATAAGACGCCATTCCAATTTTCAATTTTGATGTCAAAACTGATTCAAATTTCTATTAAAAATGGCTATTTTTTCTTTGAAACGAATTTGAAAAGTATTAGTTGTGTGATTCTGTTTTCAAGTTTTATTCTATCAAGTATATCTTCTTACATGTCAAGCTTTATATTTATTAACTGTTTGAATTACTTTCTTTGTAAATACGCCTTTAAGTCCAGACGTCCTAACTCTACACTACAGTTAAATCCATTTGTATTTTGTGAAACAATATTTTGTGCTTCGCTTAGGTTAATGATCTGACGAAACGTAAAAACAATTGTCACTGACAATTTAATTTAAAGTATCAATCTAAAGAATGCATGAAATCTATGTTTTTTTTTCATTAAATGAAATATATGTTTTTTTTACATATTTCGTTCTTAGCTTAAAGTTCAATACTTAAACAAAAATATCTCTATCGTAATCTTAATTAAACTGGGCGAAAATAATTACTGTAACAAAAATATCTCCTAAATCTGATGAAACACAGTTCTTGAACATATGTAAATTATCAGGATTAAATTATGTTATATTATAACATAATAATACATAAATTTCTGTTTGTTGAATTAAACATATATTATAATTTTAAAAGATATAACACATAACAATGTATTATTGTTTTAACTTTATACAATATCTATAAAACAATTACTAACAGTAAAACAAGATCTCTTTTTGTCTTATACAGTCCTCTTCAATATAACTTCTTATCCTTCATCGAACTTTAAAGATAATCTTTTGTACTTTCAGGAAATTGTTAATGGACATTTTCATTTTAATTTATATGTGACAAAAATTGTAAATTATATATTTTAAATTTTATTGAACCACACTTTTTTGTAAACAAGACGAAAATCATGGTTTCAGTCGAGTCGCTTGATAGCAGTAAAAGATTTTGTGAATTTTGTTAGCTACTAACTGTACATTGGAGCTTTCTGCAAATTTCCGTACGCACAAGGCGGAAACTAAAAATAAGACCGGCATTAGTAAAAACGAAAGTGTATACTGCGATATTGTAGTCGGGCTCGAGCGCTTTACAAATGTAATATCATACGCTAGCCTTCTTAAGGTTGACTGCACTCACTAGATTTGATGCTTTTACTTACTATAGTGGTATTGCATACCCTTAATCAGATTTTTGAAAAATAGTATTATTTTTGAACCAAGTATGTTTAACGACATCTCACGGCATATATCTCATTTTCATGGTGGCCAACCATATCTACCTACACTCTGCTTTAAGAATAAGGTAACGATTGGTGAACTGGCTCTGGTTGATACAAATTAAGAACAGGCTCATAAATAAATACTATTAAGTAAAAGCTAAAGATTTTCTAGCATCTGATTTATGAATAAGGTTTTGCTTGGATACACACCGCACAAAGAATCTAAACAATCAACGTGCAGTATTACATCATTTAAGAACGTTCTCAGAATCTAAATCCAACAGAAATTTTAAGCATCCTCAATAATTCACCAAACACTACCTTGTTATAATAGTTATTAGGGGGTTTCTCTAACTGTGAAAATAGTAAATGTTACCCACAGAAATAACTTCGATTTTGGTGTGTTTAATTATATTAACCTAAGACTTTTTCTTAGTTTTTGGTAAGTAAATGTTTTAGTAATGTTAAAAACTAAAATTATAAATTTATTCTTAAAAATTTAAAAATTATATACAAAATTAGGGATTTTGCGGACGGACGTGTAATGCGAATTCATCACGACCTAGAGAATACCGCATCCCCAATCATTGAAATTATCAGATTATACTTCTGCTTCCATTAGCTTTGACGCAAGTCACCGAGGGGTAGGTGAGCGAAGCAAGCAGGGGCTGAGTCCCTAGTTTATTAATAAAAGAACAACTGACCAATTTTCTGACCGATAAGTTCCACGCATTTTGTCAAATTTATTCCAAGTCTGAAACACACTGGCACGCGTCGGCAATGAACTTTACTAGAACGCAAACAGCTATTTACTAGACAAAAGATTCGAAAGATATTTAATTTGCCATCGCAGAGCCATTGTAGAAACGTGTCCTAAAAAACTATTCATCGGCAGTAATAATGCATGAATAGGACCGGCCCTGAAATACGAATGTGTTTTGGTATATAAGCTCTATGTTGTGTTGTTGAGTTATCAAACCATCTGATTACCTCAAACGTTCATCATGTATACATTTGTAAGTATATACATATTTGGGTTATATAGTAGAGTGTAGGAGTGTAATAGGTTTTTTGATTTTTTTAGAAAAACCAAAGATTTCGCTTTTTGAATTTTCCTTTAATTATAAACTAAAACATGTAGTTTAGACGTAGCAGACTACTCTAGGCTTAACTTATTCTGAATATTTTACCCAATACAAATAATAAAATCTCAATAACACAGGTACAATTGAAAAGCAAATGTATTAAACATATATTTTCATACTAGGGACTCTGCCCCTGCGGAGACAACATGGTGATGCCAATGCAAACCACAAAATCAATAATTTTGTTAATAATTTGTACACTTATTTAATTTTGTAATATTCATTTTTACGGAAATGATGATTGATTAGGGCAGAAGCACTTGGATGTAAGTTTGGTGGTGGGGATAGCTGTAACCTGTCCATAAGGGCATATATCAAAATAGTCACGCAATATCCCCATAATTTGACCACAAAATTCCTAACTTTGTCTATAATTTTTATATAAAAAATACCTGAATTTAAAATATTTTTGGAATAAAAAGTAGCCTAAAATATTTTCTAAATTTTAATAAAAGTTTCGTCGAAATCGGTTCAGCCTTTCTGGAGATCAGCCCGGCCAAACAAACAAAAATACAGATAGATAGACAGATAGTCAGACAGACAAAAAATTTATAAATGTGTGTTTAGGTTTTGGTTATGGGTGAATATGAATATGAGCTTAGAAAAAAGCTTATATTTTGAAATCACAGACACTTCAATTTTATTTATATATAATCATCATTGTAAAACTGTAGTCGTCTAAATCAGCTGACGCCGATGACAAGGAAATGACTCAAATTCGTAACTTTTAAACACTTTTGACAGACATGTTTTGAGAAGTAGATAATGACGGCGGCATTCCTACAGATTTCAATGTTTTACCACTGCCTTCAAATCATTCACCACGCTTATAGTTTCTTAGATATGATTTTTTTCATGAACCCTTGCAATAGGACAGTTTACAACCGATGATAAAGCTTATTTTGCAATGAATATAGCTATTATAAATCGGTGCATCTGTATATTGATAGTTATATCGTTTCGAAGAGAAAATCTGAAATTTCTTTTAGTGTTTCGATAAATTGATTTAGATTTCATTTGATGGCACGTTCTGAGATGGTCTCAGGACTCCAGAACTCCATTGTCCAAATAACGGTCCTGTAGTAGGTACATATAAACTGATTTCGTTCTAAAACTAATTTTGAAATTTAATATATTTTACACACTTCTATTTAGAACTAAATTACAAACCTTTTGCATATTTTGAAGAAAATTACAAAACACTTTTAATATTTTTGTGTAATAACTAGGTGAAACTCCTGCGTGCTACGCACGCCAACCTCGTTGGAACATTCTATACAAATAATCATGTTATGTTTTCTTTATAACAAATGAATAGGGATTAATAATAAACCCCAAAGCTAAGATGATGGTAAATAGTGTTAAAAGTTCAAATCAAATTATTTCGTATATTTTATGACAGTAGTTATAATAAATGTTAAAAGAACAAGCAAGGCCAGGTATACACTTTAATAAAAACCTAACCTAAAAGTTAGAAATACTAATAATTGCTACAAAATTTGAAATCAGCTGTTAATGGAAATATTAGAACAAACAGTGGTTGTATCTGTTATTTTGTTCAATTGGTTGCTATGGTAATGAATGTGAATACACTCAAGAAATAAGTGTTGGTTTATCAGTGTACGAAAACCCAAGATTTTTTCTGACTAAATTTAAAAACATTGAAACAAACAATGTTTTTATCGAAATGAATTGTACTCTCTGTTACTCAGGGATATTGTAGATTTCTATTAGTAAAACTATTTTTTCAATCGGTTCAATAGTTCCAGAGATTACCCACTACATACAAACAAACAAATAAACTTTACCTCTTTATAATACTAGTATAGATAAAGTTGGACTTTTTGCTTCCGTTACTGAACATTTTGTCCTTCCTGAACTAATACATTTTAAAATTATAGATCAAACAATTTGAATTTATGAATTCTTTAGACCCTTATCTAAAAAAAAACTACCGACTACTTTACGATTGGAATATAATTTCTGTATTTGGTGAATTAAAAAAATAAAAATGCTTGCAAAACGCACCAAAATGGTCTGCCGTTATGGTGACATTGTACTGAAAAATTCTAGGGTTTCTGAATGTTTTATATTTAAAAAAAATATTTTGTAATTAATTTTGTATTAAATTTGGACGAAGGTTTCCATGTTCAGTTGCAGCTTTAATCTCAGTAGAACTATTATAGTTTAGCTTTTCGGGTCTTCTAGAAAATTATAAAACCGTATGTATCTGGAGGTATTTTATAAATGTTCTTGATTAACATAGATTGCATATCTATGCAGTAAAAATAAAATAATGTGCTAAAAAATAATACCACTAATGTTGTTTTTACAACAAAAAACCTGCAAGAGATACAGTGTTTGTGCAAATTTGGTATTCATAACATAACTCGGTAGAATTACTTATAATATACACTGCATTTGGAAATGTGTTGTTACATAAAAACTCAGGACTGCACATACACAATCTGAAGAATGTATCCTTTGAATTTTAATTATAAAATAACATTTTTGTAAATGAAGTATATTTAACTAAATTTTGTTTATATTTCCGTTGTTTTGGGTCTTAAATAAAAACAAACATCAAGCGTTTTCATAAATTAAATTCTACAAAACATTATCTACATTAATTTAAAACGGTAAAATAAGATTTATTCCTAACGGTTTTTTGTATTTTATTTTTGCAATGCATTATATTTTTAGTAATGGTTTATATTTTGTATCTAGAATATAAATATGCATTACAATAATACCACCCAACCTAATTAAAATTAACAGTTATAATATAAAATTTAAATTTGATCACATGTGTGTTATTGATAAATATAGTGATAACCATCCCAGAAAAATGTAATAAAAGCTGGCAAAAATTCGGCTGGTTATTTAGCTTTAACTGTAAACAATGTGTCATATACTCTACACTAGACCCTAAACTTTGATTGAGAATTTCCCAATGACAACATTGCTAAAATAAGTTGTAGAATCAGTTACATCGGTTTAAATCCTAAATATTCCCTCAAACAATACTAAACAAATAAAATAACAGAAAATAAAACTGTACTTTTTAAATATAATAACACTTCGAAAGAAGCGGATAAGGACATGTATTGACACCTATTGAAAAACGGCTTAGGCCGTTATTTTTTTCTTGAAATTTCACGTTGAAATGACGTGTCATATGACCACCAAAAAATTTTAAAACATAAAGTTGAATCCCAAATGGAGGTTCCAAGATGGCGGACGAAAATTCCAGAACCACCAAAATGTCTGATTTTTAAAACTATGCAGATCCGCCAAAGCTTCTTCCGCCAAGTACGTCTCAGATACGCAATTTAAAGCCATTTCCATGACTTTCAATCAGTAATCAAAGTTTAACATTTTATTTGCTAATTTTAATAGGAAATGAACTATTGCAGTGAGTCTTATGGTGAGACCGAAGATCGGGAGTGGTAAATTAGCACCGGGCAGGGTCCCTAGAACATGTTTTTTATATCTTTTATATAGACTATATATGTGTATGTGTTTACACTCTAACGGTCTCATTTTTATACCGATTTGGTCCACATTTGGTAAGTTATACAGGTTGGTTTTCTAAGATGCTCGGACAAGTTCGTTAACCAAATAAAATAGCAAGATCTTTTTTACAGGTAGTAAAAATTTTTGGAGATTTTTCGTACTGAAATGAAACTTTTTTGGGTTTTGTCTAAACAAATAAACACAGGACATTATTCTGCACATTTTGTTTTTTTTACACCGCCTTGTAGCCCGTCTGGATCTACAAAACGTAAAATACCATAAAATTATCTTAGCAAGTTAGTTTATCCGCTGCGAGAAAATTAAGACCATGATTTTAATGAAACAAAAACTAGTTTAAAATAAGTTCACGCTCAATGGCGAGTGTTAATTATCCCATTGCATTTTATAAGGTAATTGTATGGAACTGCTAAGAACACACAAATTGAAAGTAGGCATTGATTGCGCCTATTGTTGGTTCCAAATTGACTGACGTCCGAACAATGACCACAGTTGTGGTTGTGATACAGAAGGCATTGGTGTCAAGGTGACCGGACAGTCGGGACACACGCGATTGTTTACAAACAAACATTCATAATCGTTATCAACTCAAGTTTGAGAAGGAAGGTTTGGTAATATCCGTGTTACGCCTTTGGATATTGCGTCAGTCTTTACGTTAAAGTCAATCAGACGTTACATGTTCTTTAATTGTAAGCTTTAGGTTATGGCGTTCGAAACTTCGTATAAAATGTATAAACATATAAATTAACTGATTTGAATCATTATGATAATACTAGGTGCTCACAAACCCCCAAGGCGAAGCAAATGGGTATAGATTATCAGTAATGTATAATCTGACATTTTCAATGAAATCACTATCTATCCTAGATCCCGAAGCAAACGACGGGTCAGGTTTTTTGTGTGGATGACCGGAATTTTTTATATGATAGAGCGACATTAACATTACGTAAACATATTGATGGTTGTTAAACAAAAATTAGTGACTCTAAACTTGCCAAGCAGGTTGATGTGGTAATGAATCTAAATGCTTTAAACAATGTGGGTTGGTTCAGTACAGGTAAATCTAAAATTGTGTTAATATTTTTATCTACGACCATTGCAATAAACACCAATAACGCTATTACAAGTAACATCAGAAAGAGGTACATTACAAACCAAAAGCCAACCCGATTAGGTAATGATATC